>CM051259.1:59881541-59931541 GCA_027921565.1 Artemia sinica
AACATTCGGTACTTGGTGACCGAAAGCAGAAAGTACGTCGTCGGGTATCAAGGCTTTCATTATTCGCTGACTTTCAATACAAGCTCGCCCTAGCTCGAGCTTCGTTTCATCGTCCCCGGGCAAAGAAAAATCGGAACTGACAGACACAACACCAATGGATCTAACTCGCTTGACCTTGGGCAAGGACAACTGTTCATTAGAATATTGAGCTTCAAAATCCGTTATACTTTCATATCGACGAATTCGACGTAGAAGTTGGAAGTTTATTAGAGTACTGTAAGTGCTGGTTTGAGACCGCATCTTCCTAAAAAAATCTTCACACGGTTGGCTATTCATGTCGGAGAGTTTGAAAAGACGTCCGAGCCCAAGCCGTTTGAATCGACGAATGAGAAGCACTAGGGAATGCATATTTATCTCTAGGCAATGGTAAAGGTTTGTGGTAATAAAATTCTCGTTCAAAGCATAATGTCCACTTTTTAGGACCCATGATCTCCAATGTCGAACGCAGTAAACAACACGACCAAGTAAACATAACCTCTCAAGAGGAGA
The DNA here is from genome assembly GCA_027921565.1 of Artemia sinica. Taxonomy (NCBI): domain Eukaryota; kingdom Metazoa; phylum Arthropoda; class Branchiopoda; order Anostraca; family Artemiidae; genus Artemia; species Artemia sinica. The sequence goes on from CM051259.1 coordinate 59,882,091, forward strand.
AAGTTTGCCGTCGTAAAAAACGCGCCGTACGTTTTCCATAAGCCAAAGATAAAACTGTGTTCCTTCGCTTCCAGGAACACGCTGTTTCAGGTGTGCCGGAGGCACGAAGGAAGGGACACCTGCGACGGTCAGTTATTAGCCCCTCGGTGCCTGCCTCATGTAAACTATATATTTCATAAGATTTAAGACCAAATAAAATAGTATCGCCTTCCATCCATCAACATGTTCATATAAATGAGTTATGCATATTTTTTTTCTTTGACTTAGACAGGTTTTTTCCAAAGGGACTGAAAATATCCGAGAAATCGAGTTATCGAGGTTCGAATGGTCGAGTGTCAACTGTAAAAGATTATCGCCTTCAATCCATCAACATGTGTATATAAATGAGCGTCAACATCCAAAGCCATAATGATTGTTGTGTGGTGGAGAATGGCAGTGAGAAGGTCATTATAGTTCCCATATTCAGCTGTCTCTACTTTTCGACGGGTCATTTACCAAACATTAAGAGTAAACAAAACATGGAAGTGATTTATTGAGCGCTAATACCCCTTAAGGGATTAGAAACGTCTTAGAATGATTATTAGAAAGAAGCTGTTTGTCCATCAATGTGTCTGTGATTGGTATTGGATATTGGATTGGTAAATTGTGACTGGTAAATTGTGATTGGTATGTGATTGGTAAATTGGTATTGGAAGTTACCAAAATCACTGAAGTGATCTACCTAAGTTACATATGCATAATAGCATAATCACTGCGAACTCCGAGAGATAGGGAGGGATACAGAAAAACGAAGAGAGAGAGAGAGAGAGAGAGAGAGAGGAACAAAGAGATGAAGATGGAGGATGGAGGAGTGGGTGACCCTCTGGTATCTTTATGATAAACTCCTCAATCAAAGCCAGACGTGTGAAGAGCACGCCTATTGACCGTCGTAGGTATTTAATAAATCGTCTCCAAAATGGCCCAACATGATTCCGTTCCGGAGACGTCTAATTAATTTGTTCTTCTTTTGGAAGGAGCCAGTTAGACAATATGCATTAGCCAGCTAATGCAAAAAAACAATGTTTTTTTTCAATTTTGCGTAGAGGGGGTGTGTGAAATCCTGAACAATATCTATGGCGACGCTGCTTACCTTAAGTCTAAGGCTGCTTTAAAAAAAGAAAAATCTGAAAAAAAAAGAAAATCAAATATGAAGGAATTTAGAGAGATTTTAAAAGGCCCAGAAAGTGCTCTCCCAGAAGCTAATCAAATTAATAATAAAATCCTGAACTTTTAATATATTAATTTAACCCCCTTCCTCTCCAGAAGGGTCAACCGTGGGGAGGGGGGACTTGTCCATTAAAATGTTTTGTCTCTCCCCCACTTAGATTTAAAAAAAAACACTGTTATTTTCCCCGAGCAAACTGAAATTTATCAAAACCTAGATTTTTGAAAATCATTAGCCCCTCCCCTACATTACTGTGAATTGACGCCAATACCCTAACTTGACCGAGAATTAAACAACCAACTGAAATGGAGTCTCTAGACGCGTTCTCCCTTTAAATCTCTTCAAAATCTTATTGAGTGATTCTTTAGAAAACGACATTCTTTAAAAAGATAAAAGTTAATGAGTCATGGACCCCTCACTGATCGTTTGCTTAATGAAGGGCCAATTTGAATTCCCCTCGTGTTCACGCTGTGATTCTACTTCTCATGATGGTATAAGGAGCCTCAATCAATAATTAATGTTTAAACCTCCAGTTGTTTTTAATTGTCTTGATACCTATGAAGTTTATTTATTTTTATTTTCTGAGAATTCAATTAGTAAAGCATATTTGAAAACACTTCTGTAGGTTTTTTTAATTAAAAGTCTTCAATTAAAAAAGTCATATAATAAATACTATTAATGTTCTTAGATTGAATATTAGATGAGTATTGATTCTTAGTCGTTTGAAGCAAAAACACCGACTGGTTTATGAGGATCAGGAGCTTTTTGCATAGGACATAGGAGGTATTTAGAAAAAAATAATAATGTAACATTGTAGTAAATATGTTGCACAAGTGTTTGCGTAAAATTAAGCACAACTCTAATCAATTGAAGCAAATAATACAACCGGCTATCAGATATCGGTAGCTTGTACAATACCTTATGTATAGCATGTGTAAAGTTCTGCTGTCACCACTCTGTAAACCTCTATTTAAGTTCTTTCTATATGCCCTTTTATATTGGCAGATGTAATGGTTTACGTAAATTCCAAAGATAGACGATAAACGTTGGTACATGGTCTTTATTAAATAACGTGAGAATACACATAGAGAAAATAAAGTAGCACAAGAACAACTAGCTACGACGGAGGCGAAAGATGGACTGCCTTTAGAAAATGAGCCAAGAATGTAACTTTCCTGGAACGGAAGTTCCAGCTATTGGTTGTTCAACCATGCCTGGGAACGGACCCCTTTCCCACGACTAGCTTTAGTCCCAAAAGCCGCCCTGGACTGTTCTCGTTGACATATACATGGCCAAATCTCTAAGAAACGAGACACCGGAAAAAGCCTTCTCGAATTTACGTTCAAAATACTTTACAGATTCTCCCCCCTGTTTTAAGTTAAATCTCCCAAATTTGGCTTATCCCCTTCTCATTAAACCCTCAAACTTTAATTGAATTCAAAACATTCAACACCCTTCCCAAATTATTCACTTCTCACCTACTAACATTCTTCAGCATAAACTAGTAAAGAATTACATAATATAAACACTACACAATACTTGCATAAGTAAAAATTTATATAGTATAAACGAACCACACCAATAACATTAGTCGGAAACTGGATATTTTAACACTTCATTTTTCTTTGTATACTTTAAAATAGACTTGTTCCCCATACCCCTGAATTTGATGAGGACAAGGAAAGTTGGGATTATGTATAAACTTAGAATTAGGGCAAAAGGAATGACCGGGAAAGGCTAATTAATCCTGAAAATACCAGCGACAAATAAATGAAATTGCAGAAACTCTAAAAATCATACCATGCTGCAATGACGTTAAGATATTATTCCCAATAAAATCCTCGGGGTTTTATTGCTGCGGAACGCCTCGGTTTAAACCTATTTGGTTTTTCTCTACTAACTTGTGGTTCGACAAATAGCAGTACTATTGTTGATATCTCTACATAACTATTAGCGCTACGCATTAAAACCATCCCGTGAGGCATCAACCTCATCTCGCGAGATATTACAACCAGCTCCCTCTCCCTGGGTGGCCAAACCGCCCTGCGAGGCATCAGTAACATCTCGCAGTGCAACAAAAAAAAAAACCATCCCGTGAGGCATCAGTACCATCCCACGGGACCTCAAAACCAGCTCCCTTTTCCTGGGTAGCCAAACCGCCCTGCGAGGAATCAGTACCATCTCGCAGTGCAACAAAAAAAACCATCCCGTGAGGCATCAGTACCATCCCACGGGACCTTAAAACCAGCTCCCTTTTCCTGGGTAGCCAAACCACCCTGCGAGGAATCAGTACCATCTCGCAGTGCAACAAAAAAAACCATCCCGTGAGGCATCAGTACCATCCCACGGGACCTTAAAACCAGCTCCCTTTTCCTGGGTAGCCAAACCACCCTGCGAGGAATCAGTACCATCTCGCAGTGCAACAAAAAACCCATCCCGTGAGGCATCAGTACCATCCCACGGGACTTCAAACCAGCTCCCTTTTCCTGGGTAGCCAAACCGCCCTGCGAGGAATCAGTACCATCTCGCAGTGCCTTCTCATTATCATTGAGTCCAAATTTCACCCTCGTCAGCGCAGAAAGAAATTCATCGGAAAAAGAAGACGTGTCTCCTTTCCCCACTATCTGTTCTATCTGTTCATATTGTATTGCAACCTTATACGCATTACCTAAACAAAAAAAAAAATTCTGCACTATTCTCTAACAACTACCGTTTGTAGGACGGTCTGATCCACTCCTTGAATAAATTTAGAGCAAATCTTCCAAGAACTACACCATCATCCCTGGCTTCTAAGGACACCCTAAATGACCTTCCTAATTTTTGCATCCTTCTATTTCTTTCCCGATCACCTCTTCCAGGCCAAGCTCCACCTTTGCCATCTTCTTGCCTTTGATATGGCCTATCCCTATATCCCTATTGCATTGGCACTCGACCGCCCTGCTTTATTTCAGGTATTTTTTCGTTGTTTTCAACCAATGACAGAAGTCGATCAGCTAACTGAAGTGAATACGATTGTAGACGACTGGGCTCAGTTCGATGCATAACTACACTTTGAGTTGGCTCATCTAAAGATGCCATCAATTCTTCACGGATAATCATCTTAGAAACAATAGAATGAACATCCCTAAGCTCAAGTTGGAACATCTGAGAAAGTCTTCGAACAGAAAAGGAATCATATACTTTGGAAAATGTAAACAAGTAGGTTCGCATTGTTTCTTCTTGGATTTTGCGAATCAATGTTGGACGAACATCTCCTTGCTTGAATAAAGACCACACCTTGGTATTCATCTTATCATTGATTAGATAATTTTTACATGCTTCCCAGTTGCCATTGCGCATGGCCTTGGCGGCAGCTACAACGTGTTCTCTCATTGATTCGGGCGGACCAATTACAGCTTGACGTTCTGACAATTTAAGCTGATGATGGAAACTTTTCGAAATCATACGCCTTCTAGCATCACTTTCATGCGCGGCCATATACGGGATTTCAATCAGCATAGCTGAAACTAGGTAAACACATTCCAGCAGCTCCAAGTTGATTTGCATGTGGAAGGGCACTTGTCTTTGTTTTTCAAGCTTCTCCTGTTCCTGAGTCCTATCCATCTGTCTTGTCATCAACAGACCTTGAGCAAGCAATTCTTTAGCACGCCCGCCAGACTGAATATCCAGTAAAGCATTGTGAGCATCTTTAATGCTTCCATAGCGGAAAGCACACATACCTAACTGTACCATTGTGCGATTGTACAAGATCTGAGTGGGTGGATCTGAATGCTGAATAGTTTCCTGAAGATGGGACATCAGCATTAAATTCCTAGCGGCAAACCACCGATTATGAAGGCTTAAATGATAAATTTGATAAAGAACTGCTCGCTGACGCAAGCGGTCTGTATTATCTTTTCCACAAATAAACTTGCAAAGTTGGTCCATTGTATTTAAACTCGTCGGCTCCTTCGTAGTTTCATCAAGAGCCTTCATATCGATTTTATAGTAGATATGATCCATTTTGAGTATATAAGCCCGACAAATATCGGCTGATTTTTCATGTTGCTTTTCAACATAAGACATGACGTCGTCTATCAGCTTGATAACACGATTTTCGTCACTAAGGCGTATCACATACTCGTTACTGTGACAATCAAGGTCCTTCAATATCTTAATGAATTCAGCATCTAGTCGTTCAACAACAGTTAGAATACAGCCCCTAATTCTGTAGGGTGAACTACCAAATTGTTCATTCTCTTCTGTGATTTGCTCAGTCAAAGTAATGTCGTCATGCTTATCCAGCATTTTGATCAGTTGATCTACTGTGACTAGTAGCTTGTCCCAATGTTCAACCTTCATTGCATCCGATACTTTGGTACTATAGTCAAAAATAGCAGCAACTAAAGAAAGACGAACTTTCACTGAAACACCTGGACCCAGATTATTAGCTTCAGCGATTTCCAATAGCTCTTGAAGCATGTCTACCATTTCCGCTTTGTTGGTTCCCTTTTTGCCTCTTGCAGAAACGATTTCATTCAGCCTCTTCAAGACACTTTCAACTGTAATCTCTGCGTTTTTATCGAACATTTTTGGCTTAGTCGGCATCGGGACACCACCTCGCACAACTTCCCAGTCACCTTGCCCTTCAAGCTCTTCATGTGCTTCCTCTCGTTGCTTCAGTTTCTTTTTCTCCTTTTCTTTGTCTTTCTTTTCCTTTTTCTCACGCTTTTTTCTTTCTTCTTCCTCTTGCGTAGTTTTCTTTAAATATTTCTCGCTTATATTTATATATTTAGTTTCGTCTTCCTCACCGCTCGTAGAATCTTCCGAGTCTGACTCTGAGGGCGAATAATCACTTTCAGAATCTTCATCTTCCAATTTAGCAGGTTTGACTTTGGCTTTGGGCTCCTTTACTGCAGCTACTTCTATTTCTTCATCTTCGGATTCAGACTCAGTTTCAGCTTTAGCCTGTTCTGGCTCTTCGTCTTCAAGATCTACCGCTTCCCTGAATTTTTGTAGATCACCCTCGAATTCTTTCAGTGCCTTCTTCAGTTTTTGCCTTAACGTAGCCAAACTCTTGGCATTATTTTTGGACATGCTATTCTTCCTGTATTCATTTCCCAGATCCCAGAGATCGTTCACAAAATCTTCTAGTTCAGCTAGCGCCCGAAGGAAAAATCTAGGAGTGACGCCATGGTCCTCTTTCTGAATAACTGTCAATGCTTTATTGTAAGCAGGCATTAATTCCTCAAAACTTTTAAGCACGTTTGTAACATCCTTGATTTTTTTGTGATTTCTCATTTGACGGATTGTCTCTTGCATTTCTTCATAGCGCTTTTCTTTTGCACTTTTGACAACACGTTTCTCATCTTCTTCTTCATCACTGACAACATATGTTGGTACAGGTTGGGCTTTCAATGGGATCTCATCTTCACTGACTTCAGTATCAGACTCAGATTCTGAGCTTACTGCAAAAAATCGACTCATCTTATATCTTTAGTACAATTGTTTTAAAGTATGATGTCCAGTGTAAAATTCTAATGGGGCAGCCTTTTCCTCAGATTCCCCTGAAATCTGTTTTTATTTTGATATCCAACACAAGAAGGGTAAAAAAAATAGCCTACATTGAAATTGAAATTGCAATTTGCAAATTTGAAGAATTTGTCAACCCCGATTTTACGTAATTTAAACTTCAGTTTCTACCCCATTGTTAGATGGAGCCGAAATTCGTCATTCCTACCCGAAAAGGAGCCTCACCAACGGCGCCTCTTCATTTGTACCCCAAATTCTCAAATGGAGGACATTGCGCAATTGTAATAAGCAGAATAATATCAGATTGAATTTACTCTAGCATTGCTGATGAGCCCGCATAAACATGCTCCATTTAAAATTTTCTGAGAAAAACACAAACAGAAAACGTATTCGAAACGTTTCAGTATTTTCAAAAAACCCATGATATCATTAGACGCCCCCATAACAATGAACAATTTAATGAGCCATGTCACGCTTACAAATCACACAATTCAAATGAGTTCATTAAGGATCTCAACTGAGACATGTATTTCTTTCCATGAACGACAAAGACTAGACCAGTTTACAATTAAATTTCTAATTACATGCTGCTTGATCAGCCCTTTTATCACGATTTTATAATAGCAAACTCGACCACTGTTGGAGTAAGTTTAATGAAGTTACTGTATCACGACTACTTTTTAACGATATTATTTTATATTTTTCCCACGCTTAGACTCAGGCACGTACATGAGTATGTATGTTTATCATTAAGGTATTTGCTTATTTAAAAGATTTTTCAGTTCAGAGTTTTCAGATTTTGTGTAAAAACTCTTTTTCTTTCTTATTTTACATTTTTCACATAGTTTCTTTTTATATTTTGATTTATTTAACTTTCATTAATGGAATGTTATTTAAAATAACATCAAATAGGAATGTTAACCTAACTTTTAATTATTATTAATTTATCACAATTTTGATATTAGGAAAATCGACCATTGTTGGAGTAAGTTAAATAAAGCTACTACATCACGACTATTTCTATATTTTTGTCCCCCACGCTTAGACTCAGGGACGTGCACCAGAGCCGTAGCTAGGTTTTCAGCGCCTGGGGACAATGCCGCCCCCCCAAATCATCACTCCCACAACGTAAGCAAATCATCGTATTGGCAATTAAACTCGGTTTGGTGCCCCTCAGAGGGTGCGGCCGGGGACAGCCGTCCTTCCTTTCCCCCTCTATTTACGCACAATTTTCTTAATTTTGTAGGAAGTCTGAATCATTCTTCAAGAAAAAGTCAAAGTAAAATCATATTTCTTGTTCGATGAATGGATAGATTTGAGGGTACTTGTTAAGAATCCAGAAACCACGCGATGAACCGCATCTAGAACCTAATGAAATTCTAGTGACAAAAACTGGTTTCCGCTGCTTGTGAGGTATTGCTCACTCCGGGAACTATGTTTAAACTTTAATTTTTTGGAGTTTTAGGGGCAAAAAAGGTACCTAGGTTAGGTTAGGTAACGTATATATTATATGCTATGCTTTATGACCCCCCCCCCTAATTTGCAAATATATAGCCCAAATTTATTTCTAAACTATCATATTTTCATCCTATTTTGTTTTATTTCATTACCATGAACGAAACTTCACCTCTCGCGTATTATCTGGATTTTTCACAAGTACCGATTTGAGACTAATTAATTTAATGACACAAGTATCTTATCCTTTTGGTTCAAGTTACAGCTGTGGGGTTGTCACGGATTAACTTTTTTCAGAGGGAACATATAGCCTACCGTAATGTATTTATTTAATAAATTTATCAGTTCCTTTTTAAAAACTTAATTATAACTACTTTTTCTCTTATTCGTTACATTTTGTCTGGTTTATTCATTAATGAAATGTTAGGTTTAAAAGGGTTTTGGTGTTCCAGGTCATGAAATGTATTGTTTTGTATGTTTTAGGTTGTATATAAGCTTAATTCGGTGCATGGTTTCACACCTAATCTTTAATTCGTAAGCAATAAAAAAAAACATTTAATTTTATTATTCAATCTATTTCATTTACGATTTTTATCTTCGTGGCTATGAAAGCAGTTTTCTTAGATCTTACATTCAGCAAACTTCTCGACTATGTTTTTTTATAATTCAGAAGTATTGTACTACTAAAAATCATAGCAATAATTACAGCATAGACAAATTATAACACTAATATTCAAATCAAATCCACCTTTTTAGGGTTTTTTGATGAAATAAAATGACAAGGGCTAATTCAACCTGGATTTGAAAACAAAGCAAGTGGATTTAGCAGCAATGAACAATACGATGGACGCCACTTTCAGATATCACATACACCAGTTAGTGAATGTCACAGTAGACAGAATATACCAGTAAGCTTATCGCAGATCATTTCTGGTCTTCGTTCTCGGTGCGAACAAAAAGCTCCTCCCACTTATTTCTGCATTAGCGGGAATGCGGGTTAGTCTGTTTCCGATTGTTTCCATGCACTTTGTTGGAAACAATCGGAAACAGACTAACCCGCATTCCCGCTAATCTGACTTCGCTTATGTTTATATCTGCAAAAACGTTCTCCGGAGCACTCGCACCCCGGTCCGGGTTTTTATAATGGGTGAGATAGAGTATGATCATACTGGATAATTATATGAACTGTGGTGCATGTCAAACAAAGTATAATCACCTACGGTTCCGTAGGTGATTATACTTTGATGTCAAGCGTGTGGGAAGTGTGCCAAGTGTAGCAGAACTGTGCGTCACACGAGGCATTTTGAGATGCTGACAGTGGGAATTGCGAATAATCAAACTTACTGAACTATGTCTATTTATTTAGTAGAGGGCAGAAGGGGGCTACTAACAATTCATCAATGGCTAAGTTTAAAAGGTTTCATGCCTTATGGCAAGAAAATAATGAAAACTAAAAATAATTTTTTGCACCTTAAAAAAAAATTACTAATTGTGTAACCAACATTTTTTTTTTAAATACCAGTAGCCTATAATCAACTGAAAAAATATCTACTTTCATTTCCCATCTACTAAATTTTTATTCAACAAACTAAAATAACTTGTTTTCTTTTTTTCGACAAAAGATAACAAAGATATAGAAAAAGTGAAACCAACATTATTTTACTTTCTAACTCGGGAGTCGTCAAAAAAAAATCAGCTCAAAATCACTTAAATCGCAGCAGTTATTCCCGATTTTCTAGCATAGGGGAAATAGCATTAGCCACTAATAAAGACGATTAGCCTTAAATAAACCAAGAAACAAACTGATCCAACATCGTAAGCGGGGGAACTACAAAAGAGGGACGCAGTGGGGAAGGCAACTTCTCCCCTCCTGGATTTTGAAAATACTTTTTTAAATATTTTCATTTAAAAATGTGAAAAAGAACGGTAATTGTGCACTAATTGGTACACACCGCTAAAGCCTGTATCAAGGAAACCAGACACGAAACCCGCTAACGGGTATTTGCAATAGAGAAATGGAATGCAATGGGTGGTTTTTTCATGGCGCTTATAATATTTAAACTGTTGTTTTTGGGATTTAGGGGGGGGGGAGGTTCCTAGGTTAGGTTACGTATTTAATATATGCTATGCTTTACCCCACACCCCCTACCCTAATGTGCAAATATATAGCCCAAATTTGTTTCTAAATTATTATATATTCATCCTATTTAATTTTTTCTTTATTAGCATTAACCAAACTTGACTTCTTTCGTATGTACCATTTAGTGCACAAGTACCAAAAGAACACTCCCCCCCTTTATTTTAAAAAATGTCATGTATTTAGTAACTTCAAGAGCGGATCCAGGATTTTTGTTCAGGGGGACTAATTTTTGACTCGGTTTTCGACTAATTTTTACTAAGGTTTTACTAATTTTCGACTCGGTCAAAAAATTTTTTGGGAGGGGAGGGGGGTCCAAACCAGTAACTTCAACAAAGTAATCTAAAAAAAATATGTGCTCCCCTCCTAAATTTTTGCGAATTTGCACCCCTGATCATATACATCAAAACTATGTCTATCTTTTCACACTCATTCAGGATTTTTGAAGGAGAGCGTAATAGGAGTTTAATAATGGCAAAAGATGAAATTGTTGCCCTTTTAACCAACCACTAAAGGTCATTTGGAGGCCCTGGCATCACATCCATCAATAATTACCGCCTGGCTTACCTAAAAGCAATGACCTACAATCGAACACCCGTCCTTTTTTTTATTCAAATTCAATACCTGTAATTCAATAGTTGAGTGAAGATGCCGACAAGATCAATTACAATTTAATATTTACTCCTTTCAACTGCCATTCAATGTCTTTTACCAAAAAGGTTTGTATTAGCAATCCCCCTTTATATTTAAATGCAAACTAGGGGTTTCTAACTAGGAAGTACAATGGGGAGTCGGGGAGCCAGCCATCCTATGGTTTACGAATGAAAGATCTAAAGTCGAACTGGCCGGTCATGACAAAAATAAAGAAAGAAATATCTCAAGAAGAAGAAAAACAGGACTACGGCCAGGAGAAGGAAACGACAAACTAAGCCAACGCGGATATTTCGCCTCTATAAAACAAGGTGTATTCAATGCTAAGAAACAAAGATAAAATCTAAGCTAACCTAAAATTAAATAAAATCTAAAACCAAGAAATAAAAAAAATATATATAAATATACAATTGTTGCTACTGTGATAGAGCACCACGGAAGCTAAATAGAGTTGCTCTAATGGGAACACTGAAACAACTGGAGCGGCTTAGTTTGAGGGGCGGGACTGGTAATTCAAGTTTCTAAAGAAATTGATAAATTCCCTTTGAATTACTGCAGCTGATTTGCCCTTCTGTATTGAAATATGTTTCTCTTATGTTTTCAGTAGCTATATCTAGTTGATATATTCTGGGCACTACTCCAAGCCCAAGAGCCTATAGTCTCTTCTTCACTACTCTACATTAATGGTTTCAATTTCCCCCCCCTGATCCTTGCTTACTAGCTAAATGAATCCTTCAATTCTATAGGGATTACAACTCAGTAGGAGACGTCGGGCCCAGCTTCTTTCAAATATCAAGGTAATTGATCTTTTTACACAGTATTTGCGTAAAATTTGTCCGTCTGGACTCTCTCTTCATCCTTTTCTGTTCTCTTCTCTCTCTCTTTCTCTCCCCCCTCTCTCCCTATCCATCTCTCTCTCTCTTTCCCTTTTTCCCGTTCTCAAATAAAACAATATGAAAATATAGAATAACGGATATAATATCTTAAATAAGACAGTGGAGAAAAAACGAGCTTTTAATAAAAAGAAAGGTCCGAATATTCCGACTTCACGTCCGGGAGCCTTTATCATCGGAAAAAATTATATATATATATATATATATATATATATATATATATATATATATATATATATATATATATATATATATATATATATATATATATATATATATATATATATATATATATATATATATATATATTATATATATATATATATATATAAACTAAATTAAATAGAACATATAAATAAAAAGAAAAAACACAAAATCATGATAAATATGTCTTTCTGGTAGGCTGTATCACAATAATGTAACAGCAAAAACATTATTAGGACACGGTTCCTCAAAAAGGAACCGTGCCCTTATATTCGTTTTTCTCTATTTTCTTTTTGTTTTACTTGTAAATGGAAAGGCAGTGCGATCTGAAAAAAATATCCCCCCTCTCTCTATCTCTCTCTGGTGCACGCCCTGTCGTTCACATTTCTACAAAATATCTAGTATGAATCCCCTTGTCGGTTGTCTTGTAAGCCGACAGAGGGGTCAAATTGGTTGAGTTCAATTTAAATGTTTGCAATTTGCAATCTAATCATAGAAATGCTCTGAGGTTATAAGGCTAATCCCATCTGTCTTCAAAATGTCAAGAAAGTTTTACATTTGCTGATAACAAAGTACTCAAAATGAAAATCCGAGCGATAGGGTAGTAGTTACAGGCAATTAAAGAGCTTAAATTTTAATCCTATGCTGAAGAGGGAGAAAAATGAAAAGAATTTTTACGAAAATAGCGAGGGATTGATAATTTTGGCAAAGGCTAATCAAGACCATATCGAACTAATTAGGCAGTGATTCCACTATCCCCAGGTTTTTCAGTGTTTCTCCGAATTTTCCCGAAAAAAAGCGTTCTCACAAATTTCTGCAAAAATTAACGATTGCAACTACATTGAAATACTTAGGCAGTGATTCCACTTACCCCAAATTTTTGGTGTTTCTCCTATTTTTCCTAGAAGAAAATTGTGCTTCCCAAAATTTTCCTTAGAGAGGTTCTCCCATATTTCACCAAAAATTAACAATTTTAAGTACACGAACGCCAATACAAAGTACAAATCGTTCCTTTCAGTTACCGTTAACTTCCCGGGAGATTTCCGAGAGCCCAATTTTGTTAAGAGGAGATTCGGGGAAGCCCCCTAAAATCCAAGGATGGAAACCTCACCCTGCCCCACTTAGTGGTGCAAGCTTATTTTTCTGTAGCACCCTTAGACAACCCTTAAATCCACACATAACTACGGAACCATTCCATCAATGCTTTTACCTGGACAGCGTTTACTGCAATGAATGGGGTTGATTTTCGTTTTAAAAAACCATATAAATTATTTTTGATTTAAGACACTTGTTGCATTGAGCCAGCTTAGTTTTACACGTTTCGCCACACCAATTTAACATTAGTAAAAAAAAAACTAAAGTATGTTATTTCTATATTGTCCGCATCGCGTCTAAAGGTTGTATCAAACATTTTAAAACTCTTCCGATAATTGTAAAAACCCTTTGTAAGCTGCTCTGGAAAGAGAGAGCGGTAGGGCAAGTTATGTTCAAGGCAAGGTTAGGTCGATCCTACTGGCCCACATTGGCCTGCTTTTAAGAACAGCCTAGCAAACGGTTTTTAGCAATTACTTCAGGAGTGCAAAAAGGTACGATACGATCTTGACTCATGACAGCGACGATTTCTTCAAAATGTTGTTTCATCACTAAGAAAGTGATTTCCCCGGAAAAACAGATGTTACTCCATGACCATCTGAATAACAACTAAAACGCAGAGTAATAATTGGCTGAAAACACATCTGATGAGCAGGGTTGCCAACTTTTTGGTGAATGAATATGTCCCTTGAGTATCCAAAAATATGTCCTTTTCAGCCAAATTATGTCTATTTTTGTCTATAATATGTCCATAGTGTGTCCCTCTTGAAATCTCAGAAACTAGTTTTTTTATGACTTGTAAACCTCTTTCAAAGCGGTCAGTTAACATCAAATATAATGAAAACGAAAAAGATTCATTTAGTTCATCCATAAGAAATGAACTAGTGTGAAACCACAAAAGTCATAAAAACATGTAAACAGTAAAAACCTAATTGTCGGAGTTTAAGGCTCATCTTCCTACGAGAGTTCCGCTTGACAGTTATAGTCGGCATGAGGGTCAGCATTTTCACTTCTTTTGGTAGCTTTTTGCCAATCAGAGTATTTCTTGCGCATGTCATAAGGCACAATCCAGGAGTTAAGCGACGTTGCGGAGCGCTAGGTAAGCTGGGTTTCCCTTCAATCAGGGGGTGACAGCCCCAAAGGCATAATTACTGGACCTTTGAACAATGCTGAACAAAAAAGATGTCTACAAATTCTGATTGGATGCTGGTTTTCGGAACTGATAGGCGGGGGTGGAGGGTGCCCTCAAATCACTTTTGACTCTTATAAAGGGCACTAAACTTCAATCAAATGAGCCCCATCTGAAGTTTATGCGACTACCCATTCCATAAAACCTTATATGCCCCTGGGGCATAACTTAAAACCCTTGTCCCAGGGCTCTTATGGGTTTTGTAAACGCTTAGAGCATTGTTATATGTTCTTTGGACCATTTTCAACAAAATTTCTATCTCAAAGTTTGTGTTGGATGCATCTAGGGAAAAGAATACGGGTGTGGAGGGGGTGGCTCCACCCTTCTCCACCAAGGTTGGAGGGGGGGCTTACTCCAAGGGTGGCACGGCCCTTGTGTTTCAAGAATCGTTCTTTAAAAAAAAAATTGGACAAAAAGTTGAATATTAGCGTAGAGTGGGGGGTATTGAGGAGGGAGTAGCCCCCGTCATACACGGAATAACTTCTGTACGTTTTAAGTTTTAATGTTGCTCCTTCCTTTCGGTAGAAAAAACTTTTTTTTTATTTATTCCTGATCATTTTTCAGATAATCCCAGGAAATCCACCCCCTCTGTGGAAAATTTCCCCACAAAAAATTCCTCCCATGTAAAATTCTTCCGCCCGGAAATTACTCCCAGACAATTCCATTTATGCTGCGAATCCTTCTCAGAAAATTTTTTGCTTACGATTCTGCCTGAAAAATACTCCTTACTATACTTTATTTTGAATAAGGACTTGTATTCATTTAGTTTCTGATCCCTTTTAAGGTCATTGGGGAATATCCCTGTTTGTAAAATACCCCCCCCCCCCTGGAAAGTTCATCCCCCAGAAATTTTCCACAGAGAATTTTTCCTGGTGATAATTCACCCATGGAAATTTCTCCCGTGGAAAATTCTCCTCCCCCAAAAAAAGATCCCAAGAGAATTCTAACTCCGCTGAAAACTTCCCCCTAAAAGTTCCCTCACAGTGTCTACATGTACAATGGGATCAACAACGATAAAAAAGACAAATAACAAACATTCTGTATACAAATTCTGGTAAATTCTCCCCTTTTAAAATTTCCCCTGAAAAGTTCACTCCCCAGAAACACAGTTTATATAATTAGCAGTAAGTTTACCGCAGATGATTTCTGGCTCTTCATTCTCGGTGCGAACAAAAAGCTCCTCCCACTTATTTGTGCACTTATGGATTAGTGTGTTTGCGCCAATCAATGAGAAATGGTTAGAAAGTGCATTATTCGTAATTGCGAAAGCAGAAAAAAACTTGGGTGAGCCGGCCAAGTGGTTTGCAACTGTCCCATCTCACAGGTATGACTTAATTTATATACAAATTAATGACAACCTATTATTTATATACAGTGGACTCAACTGATTGGCCTATGTAGGATTTTACAAAAAAGGGGGCGGGGGGTTGATGAAATTTATGAAAATAAGGATTTTTCTTCTTCTAATAACTGGTGGAATAGGTGTGATGGTTTCAGGGGCGGATCCAGGATTTTTTAGGGGGGGAGGGGCGCAAAATAGGTTGATCCGATAAACTTACGTTAGGAGCAAGTTTAATTAATGCAAACTTGCGTTAACTAGGTAAATTACGGGGCTTTACGCTAGAAAAGCTCCTTTTATAGAATATTCTTCCAGTTTATTTACCAGAAAATAAATAATATATATATATATATATATATATATATATATATATATATATATATATATATATATATATATATATTATATATATATATATATATATATATATATATATATATATATATATATATATATATATATATATATATATATATATATATATATATATATATTATATATATATATATATATATATATATATATATATATATATATATATATATATATATATATATATATATATATATCGGCGCGTACAAACAGCTCCTCTCATTTGATCTGCCATCAGCGGTCCAATTACCCTGGAACACGTATTTTGGCAGAAACTTTCTCAAAATGTCTTTGAAACCAACTTGAGACTTCGAAACCTATTTTCAATTCCTAAAAACATCTAATAATAACATTGCACTACTAATTACCGATTTTCATGTATGTATTGGAATAAACTAATTTAAAATTAGTTTCTTCAAAATTAGTGTTCCAACGTTGAAGCCAAGTTTCACGTTCAAGAGAGATCTGACTTGTCTACCCGTAAAAAGATCTAATGTCGCTTATGTTTATAGGTTCTTTGGAGCACTTGCACCTCGGTCCGGGTTTTTATAATGGGTGAGATAGGGAAAGATCATACTGCTAATTATATAAACTGTGCCCAGAAACTTCCATCCCAATGGGAAATTCTCCTCATAGAAAATCCATAAGTTCTCCTTCCTCTCTTGGAAAATGTTGGTATACTTCCCTATAACAAACACTATATGTAAACAATGGGCAAATTTCATAACTTGCGGTCCTTCCTCTGGTAGTTCTGAGGGGTCATGTCATCTACAAAGACATATCTATTGTACCTTTCAATAATACTGAACAAAATGGCTATCTCAAAATTTTGATCAGACGACTTTCAGGAAAAAAGGGCGTGGGACGGGGGCTAGTTGTCCTCCAATGTTTTGGTCACTTAAAAAGGACACTAGATTTTTTAATTTTCGTTTGAACGAGCCCTCTTGCGAAATTCTAGTACCATTGGTTCGATATGATCACCCGTGGAAAAAGTATCAACAACAAATAAACACGAATCCGTGATGCTTCTTCTGGCAAACACTATAAAATTTCATTTTTATAGATATGAGCTTGGAACCTCCACAGTGGGGTTATCTGATACGCTGCATCTGATGGCGTGATTTTCATTAAAATTCTTTTACTTTTATGAGGTGTTTTCGACCTTTTTCGAAAATTTGGCAAATTTTCTCAGGCCCACTAATGGAGAACACTATACTTAAAAATTATTATATACTTGGAATCAGCACAATAAGCTAATTTTTTGGTACATCTATTGATATCAAAATTTATTCCAGGTCATCAATAATCTAATTTTGTTCTTTTGCAAACTTTTCATTTTCAGTTAGTAATACTTCATAAATAGATATATGTTTTTGCCTGACTATTGGAAGCCGGAAGTGATTGTTAACTAAAAAGGTGCCTGCTTGCCTGTTATCTTGACTGTAGCGTAAAAGCAAGGAGAAATAAAATCGTTTATAGATGAAAGAATATAAAATTGTAAATAATTTCAAGAGTATTTGCAAATAGGTGTCTGCAGGAAAGAGCAAGCAAATCAGAAAAAAATAACGTGTGTACAAAAAAAATAACGTCTGTAAAAAATTAGTAGAAAATAAGTAGTTAAGTAAATTCAGTGCTTGACAAGTAGTTTTAATACCGATTTGGTGAAAAATGTCATTTTTTTTCTACAAAAATATGTATCCAGCGGGGAAATATTCTATTTTTTGTCATAAAGTTGCAAAATATGTCCCTTTTATGTCCCAAATTTCTAAAATATGTCCCTTTTTTGCCCTATTATGTCATTGTGTCCCGGCACACAGGAATATGTCCTTTGGACATAAAATATGTCCAGTTGGCAACCCTACTGATGAGCCGTTAAACAGAAAAATGGGCAAAAACTCGTTGATGGGGAGGGATCAATCTTTCCTCTGATCTAGCCAACTTTACTTACCAATTTTTAGTCTAATTTACATACCGGTGGAATTTCTTACGGCATAATTTGTTCAAGTTCCCTTTCCTTTCGTCTATGACTTTTGCCATCGGGTGCGTTTTCATCAACGTTTTTTGTTCACTGGAAAGAGGCACCAATTTTAAAAACAAGTCTAGAAAGGAAAATTAAAAAACTCACCCTCGGACAGACACCTCAGCTCGTTTGACAACCCTTGCTTCTAACTCCAAATCTCCTTGAATACTTTGCTCGTCCGAAGTAGTGTTTGTCCATACTTTAAATTCAATTCTGTCTCCAATTTCACCTGGACTAAACCTTAGACGCAATGAATTTGACTCTTTTTTGAAAGGATTTCCAAGGGAACAAGTGACCAGGGTTGCATTGTAAAGGTTACAGCTGATTTTATTGCCCTAAAAAAGAAGTGGATTAATTTTTTCGGCTTTGAAAACATACAATTGTCATAAACAGAAAAAATAAGGGACCTTTAACATGATACAGAAGGACATTCTGACGATCCAGTAATATAGGAAAGTAAGAAGTGGGGGGGGGGGTCTTCCAGCTTCTTCATAATTATCTCAATTGTTTTTCCTTAAAGCACGTCTCCCTTTGGCAGATTTTGCCAATCTGCAAGTGTGCCAATTCCGCAAAGATTGTGGTCTGTAATTACCAATGTAAATTACCAACAGGGTACCAGCAAACAAGTCTCTACTGAAAATATAGATTGTACACAAGTGATATGTTAATAAAACAAAAACGCGACTCCATTTGGCAAGTTTCATAAAATCACAACGCCAGTCTGCAATAATGGGGGGACTTCAGAAACAGATTCGAAGCGCAGGCAAGTAAAGCTCATTGTATCCACCCTTCCCCTCCCTCCAAATAAAAAAATAAGCAAAGCAAATAATATAGTAAGACCATTCTCAGAGCTACTAGTGCCCCTATGGGCGTGTTTTGTTGAGATAGGCTTGCTGATATCTTTTTTCCATTTATAGAAAAGCATTCCTTGGTAGTGTCAAAGCGTCCATCGCTTGATTCAGGTCGGCTTGGGCGACAACAATCGCCTTTAAGAAGAGGAGAAAAAAGTAAACGGCAACTAACCAGCCTGCCAGTAGCATCATTTGGTGCTTGATCCTCAGAACTGGTACTAGCAAGAAAACTTCTTTCTCCCACCTCGGATAGCTTCTCAAGAGATCGTTTCAAGGGACCCTGGTCGGCGCTTCATATGTCCAGGGCAATTGACCCCCTGGACATAATTTCAGTAGCAATTAGTGTCTTCAGTCCATCCCATCTCGGCAGCTTATTCCCCAAAATATCCAATCAAAATACCCCCCTCATCGTCAGACATTGGGCAGTGGGGCTAGTGATTGGACAGTTACGGAAATTAGCTGTGGTAGGCTCCTATGTGTACCATACACTCTCAGGGACATCACGAGCAATTTGTCACCAATTACCCCCATCTAAGAAGAGGAGTGGTTGATCCAGGTCTGCCAGAATCTTTCAATTTTTTATAATACTCTTATTTTATTTATTTATTTTTCGTTTTGCTACTTGTCACACAAGACTTTGTGACACAACAACAGCTGTCGATTAAACCTAAAGGAGACAACACGTATATCCTTGGATTTATTAATTTCAGGTATGTGCATTCATCGAGCCACAACTAATAATATTACTTAAGCGTTTTATTAGAGAAATATATAAACTTACATAAGAAAAAGGAAAAAACGGCCAACATTTTTCAGCTAATTTACAACGTATTTCCCCATCTATAAAAAACACAAAGCAAATAGAATTTGGTATATGGGTAAAGCTGAATATCAGAAAACCAACAAAGAGAAAAAACTCAGTGAAAAAAAAACAACAAACGAGACTGCGGCCCGTGGAGAGAAAAGAAACGACAAATACAAAACAACGCGGATATTTCGCCTGTATCCAAACAAGGCTTCTTCAGCACGAAAGAAACAGAAGAGGAACAAGATAAAAGAAACCAAGCTAAAACTAAAAAACCAATAAAACCACCTTCAGATAAAACCACTATTCAGAATCAAACTGAATAATTTTTTTTTTTTTTTTTTTTTTTTTTTTTTTTTTTTTTTTTTTTTTTTTTTTTTTTGTGGAGTTGATGTCCCCTGAATGGTTAGTTTGTTTTATGGTGGTTTTCTCTGCGCTATGGCTCCCAGGCCTCAGGTATGATTATCATTTTTTATTGGTGAAACTTGTATAGTTCACTAAGGAGTAGCATTCATGAAGATAGGTTAAATTTTATTGCTTTCGCACCATTTTATTACAGTCTAATAATTACAGTCTGTTTCGACGACAGGAATTCGCTTATAGTAATATTTTTTTTTTTTTTTTTTTTTTTTTTTTTTTTTTTTTTTTTTTTTTTTTTTTTTTTTGAGTCTATTTAATATAATTAATTAATTTAGTTTATTTATTCTAATTTTTTCTATAGTTTCTATTTTATTTATATTTTCTTTTCTTCTCCTTCATATGTGAGTAAGTGATCATTTTAAATTTTCTTTTGTTTTTTATCCTTGAGTATGTAATTCATATGTCTTCCCTCTTTGTACAGGCCAATGAGCCTTTGAGGGATTTATAACATCTAATATTGTATGTGTATTTAATGAAGAATAAAACTTATCTTATCTATCTATCTATCTTACAAAAAAAAATATATACCATTGGCGCAAACTGATCCACGTAGGGAAAAGATGCTATTATAGAGTTACTTCAGTGAGAATACCGAATGAGAGAAAAATTCTAACGCTGACAATTTTTAACCGTAGTCAGGAAAATAGCATACAAAAACTAGCACAGGTAGCATAATCATTAAAGTGCCAGTAAACTGGAAATGAAATACAAAGTATCATAGGCAGCGCCCTAGCGATGCCTAAGTAAAGAACGATGTGGGCACAATGTTTTTTTGTTTTTTTTTTTTTATACCCGTGCACTTCGTATCGAAGGAGTTGTCGTAGAAACTTCAAAAAGGGCTCATTCGATTGGAAATTGGAGTGGCTAGTGCCCTTTTTAATAGTCGAAAGTGATTGAAGGGAAACTAGCCCCCCCCCCCCCGCGCCCATCATTCCCCCAAACACACCCAATCAAAATTTTGAGATAGCCATTCAGCGTAGTTGATTTCCAGATAGAAAATATCTTTTTGAGGAGGACACTCCCCCACAACCCTCGGGGCAAGGGTTTTAAGTTATCCCCTGAGGGCATATAAGAACAAAGTTGGCACAATGTACCCTTTATTATTTTTTTCCTTTAGAGCAGGGCACTTCATATGGAAGGGGTTGTCGCAGAGACTTCAAAAGGGGCTCATTCGATTGGAAATCGAGAGTTCTAGGGCCCTTTTTAATAGTCGAAAGTGATTGGAGGGCAACTAACCCCCCTCTCACGCCCACCTTTTCCCCAAAAACATCCAATAAAAGTTTTGAGATAGTCAATTTGTTCAGCGTAGTTGATTTCCAGATAGAAAATATATTTTTGAGGAGGACACTCCCCCACAACCCTCAGGTGAAGGATTACAAGTTATGCCCTGGAGGCATATAAGGTTCTAATTGAAATCTGTGTCGTAGAAACTTGAAAAAGGGCTCATTCGATTTGAAATTCAAAGGGATAGTACCCTTTTTAATAGTCGAAAGTGATTTGAGGGCAACTAACCCCCCTCTCACGCCCACCTTTACCCCAAACACATCCAATCCAAATTTTTAGATATCCATTTTACTCAACGTAGTTGAAAGTTTTGGAAATTAGGTCTTTAAGGATGACAACCCCTCCCCCATAGCCCTCAGGGCAAGGGTTGTAAGTTATGCCCTGGGTCATACAAAGTTTTTATTGAAAGCGTTGTCGTAGAAACTTCAAAAGGGCTCATTCAATTGGAAATTGAAAGGGCTAGTGCCTTTTTTAATAGTTGAAAGTGATTGGATAGCAACTAACGCCCCTCTCACGCCCACCATTCTCCAAAACACATCCAATCAAAATTTTGCAGGCCAAACTATAAAGTCTTAAAAAACGAAAAGATTTAAAGTATTATTTTCTTTTTCCCTGAAAAGACTATGTCAATATAAAACGAACAAAAATTAATTGAAAAAACTTTCTCCACCAAATAAGTTTTTCAAAGAAAAGTAAAGAACTCCATTAAACAAAAAATTAGCATAAATAAAATCAAATAATCTACCAAGCGTGAAACTACCACAAATCAGCATCGATAAATAAATGAAACCCAAAACGAACAGAAATTACAATAATTAACCGAGTCAAACTCAAAACGAGCAGAAATTAACATAAGTTGGGCGCAAAACCGCTATGCCTTCCCAAGGGCAGAACAAAATTTGCACGTTACTGAAAAAATAAAAATGAATGTGCATTGTCAGTTTAATATACATATACTGATATTTAGTAATCAAAATGTTTATATTATTGATTTATTAAAGTTATAAAAGTAAAAACATTTATTTTTTTTTTTAGTAAAGCGAAAATTTTGTTCTGACCTTGGGAAGGCATAGGGGTTTTGCGCCCAACTTATGTTAATTTCTGTTCGTTTTGAGTTTGACTCGGTTAATTATTGTAATAATCCAGTGCAGCACCTCATGATATTGAGACTCTTCGAAGCCAGTAAAATAAAAGTTTTTTTTTAACAGAAACAGACGCTTCAAAAAAAAAAAAAACAGACAGATATTCTTGGAATTGTCTTGAGTAGCAAAGGAAGATTTAAAATGTGCCAAAAAAGCAGGTCCCGAATAACAGTAAAAAAAGACTTTTTTTTTCTTTTTCTCCACTTCTATAAAATTTATTTTGAGTAACATAACGCATTCTGGTGTACTTGATCCGACCAAATAAGGGATACCTTCTTCTTCGCAGGCCAGTTAGATTTGGATTTCCTATTATTTCGACACGAAATCTTCCGCATGATTGTTGACTTCTTCCCTTTAACTATCTACTCATTTTTTTTTTTCGATTGTGCTTCTTTTTCCGATATCGGATCTACTATGACAATTCAAGCTTGGCATGGCTAATAGCAAATAAAAGAAGAAAAATAACCATGGAAAGAAGCGAAGTACAAAGTAAGAGTAAGAAATTGGATTTCAAATATTGGATGAGCCAACTCAGGACCCGATGGTCAGTTGTATAGTCCATAGACTTTTTTGGTGATTAACAAAAATATGGCTTAAACTTATGCATGCCCAAAGCATTTTCTGGGGGGGGGGGTCTATAATCTTTTTAAAAGCTCAAAATAAGCCTTTTTTGACGATAAGTGTCACACTTTGCCAAGTGTAAGATAAATTAAAAAAGAAAAAATGCTCTCCCCCCAGATTTTTGAATACTTTTTTCATTTGAGCATCGAATCGTTCATTTGAGCATGTTGTGAGCGGGATTGTGAGGACTGCCCTCACGACCAAAAGAACCTCAGAATAAGCTTCTTTCAATCCTCCTAGGCTTTCGGAAAGATTTAAAGCGTTTGCCAGTTTCTGTGGAAGCTGCAACACATATGCACGAGCTATCAAAGCTTGACTCTTCAGCTCTATAACATCGTTGCAGCCTTATCCAAGTATGTCGCGATCTCGAGAAGTAAATTTGTGTTCATGAAGTCTTCGAATTTGGGGTTAAAGCATCGTCTGGCTTCTAGTACTGGTATCTGGAGAGAAAAACGCTCTTCAAACTCATTTACCACTCTGTCCAAAACTTCGTTCTTGTGCCCTCAGATTCAGTGCTGTGCTTTCCAAGTGTTGATGTCATCAAATAGTCCCTGACCCTTCCGGATATCTTCTGAACTCGTTTTGATTTTGCTGGTATGGTTGAAGCAAGACCGCTTGTTTCCGACAGATCAGCTCCGACATTAATAGCCATCTCCTTAAACTTGCCGTATAAGACTCGGAAATACTCGATATCATGCATTGTCTTCAGTTGGTTTTTTGTTGTGGCGATTAAAGTGCAGGCGTCTCAAATGATCAGATTTGGGGCCTGCAGTTGTTCAGAAAGAGGGTTGATCTAGTTCAGAAGCTTAGTTCATAAGTTTTATTAATCCACATTCACAAACAAATAAATAAATAAACAACACTTTCACGCTGGAGAAAACCTATGAAGGTTTGCGATCGCACAAAAGTCCACGTAACTACTTACCTATTAACTCAACTATTTACATAAACCTCAACTATTTAATTACAACAATTATAAATAAACCAAAAATAGATAAACTATAATCTATATATATGAAAAAAAATATAGATAAATAAATAAATAACTGAATTAAAAATAATAATAGATAAATAAAATGTAGAAGAAAAATAATAATGACAAATCCAATCTCCGTCACTCATCATACTCAACTCCCTCTCACTGCAAGAACTTCGTGAATGACATGCAAACTGAATATGAAGGGAAACAAATCTAGTTGATTCTTAAGACCTGTAGCTTCTGCTGCTTCCTCACTGTCAGATTCCCTGTCAAGATTCTTGGACAACTGACAGAACTGCGAGTATACAGTCATATCTTGCCAGAATTTTAGACACTGATCTATACCAGTAGGACCAATGTGTAACAACTATCCTTTCAAGCGTTAGCACGGACATGTTGGCAGTTTTCTGGGCCTTGACAAACAGCTAGTATTGAGTGTTGCTGTTGGAGACAAAACCATACACTGTTTGCAAAACTGAAAATATTGACGAAATTCTTTATATTTTCCGCATACAATCGCCAATAACAAGGTTAAGTCTATGGGAATGACAGTGAGTGTACACCACTTGCAGTGCTTTTTCTTGGAGACAGGCCTGTACTCCTGAAAAACGTCTGCTCATTACACTCGCCCCGTCATAGCACTGTCCAACACATTTTGACCAGTCAAGGCCGATACCCTTTATTTTATTGTAAATAAAGTCGGCCAAACACTCAGCATCAACCTTGCGCATGTGGTAGCAACCAATGGCTCTTTCCTTGATTTTCATATCATGAACATGGCATACTAAGATTGCAAGTTGTGCCTTTTTTGAGAGGTCATTCCCTCGATTGGCACTGGACTCTCCTTCATCATGGCCACGAAACGCAAGACCTTGCCGTCCAAGTAAGGCTGTAGTCTTTAGCAGAGCCTTTACATACCGTCTGTTCTCTAATATTTCCTTTTCCCGTTCTTTGGAGAGGCATGAGGCAACAGATTTGGCCGTCTCTGTCTAAATAGCTTCAAATTTGGTTCAGGAAATGGTACATGCTTTGTGCTGGTCACTGCTTTCGTTCTGTCTTACCAGTTCTGAAATGTCTTTCCACTTTCTCAAACCTACGTCGATTAATACTCTTGCGCCATATTGTTCACCTGATCTAAACGACGATCCACTGAAGTGTCGGCAACAGAAGCAGAATACCGAGTCCTGTTCTTTTGAATATTTGAGCCATGGATATGTCAAGAAATAGGAGCTGTTAAATTTTCTTGTGCGATTCCCGATGGTAGTGACAGGATAGTCTGTCAGAACTGGTTGACAGGGGTTTTCATACGGGTTCATGGATATAGTTGTACTGTTTAAGCTGGAAGCCGTTCCCTCCGTTTGTGAGTAACAGCTTAAGAAAATTTAGCAGCAAGAAAAAGAAGACGCTACAGTATACAGTGCACTAAATACAAACTGAAAAAACGACACTCCAAGACCCTAGTCCGGATGCCCCCTTTTCCCGGATGTTGCAAATAACTTTACAGGCTGACCTGGTACATAAGTTATTGGAGACAGTATAATGTGACAGGCCGAATCCAACAAAACCATGCCAAAGGAGATAATCTTCAAATGGGTAACTTTACAGCAAATCTTTGAGTGCCTTCAATTTGCTGCTTTCTAATGACC
This sequence comes from Artemia sinica, assembly GCA_027921565.1. Taxonomy (NCBI): domain Eukaryota; kingdom Metazoa; phylum Arthropoda; class Branchiopoda; order Anostraca; family Artemiidae; genus Artemia; species Artemia sinica. The sequence continues at coordinate 59,907,906 of CM051259.1, forward strand.
TAGTTTTTGGTTTTTCAGGAATAAATCAAAAGCAACAAAAAAAAATTGGAAAAGGAAGAATAAACTAAGAGCTTCAGAGTTGAAAATTGGGCCCCTGAAAAAATCAGGGGGGCATGCCCTCCCCCCAAATGGCACCACTGCACGAGAGCTAGACGCTGATCAAATAATTCATCTGTGATCAAGATATTTACTAACTTTATGAGAGTTAGTATGGAAATTATATGATTTACTCATTGATTTGTTGCCGGAATAGATACTAGATAATAAGATGAGACTAAGCATACAATGAATACCTGATATTAATCCCCCAAAGGCTCCTAGGTTTAAAAAGGAGGGGGAACACATACAATTCAATTAAGCACTAAATCAAAAGAAAACAAAGAGTAAAAAGAATAAAACATCACTCACAAAAAAAAAAATATATTGATAATTGGCAATTTTTAACATGGTTGGAAAAGAACCTATTTGGTCTTTTACCACATCCATCACAATCGTTACTACGAAAACTGGTTAATCTCAACTAATTAAGTCAAATGATTATGAGGGCATGGGCGTGCGGAAGACAGGGCAGAGTAGGGCTACCCCCCCCCTGGAACTTCAAATTTATACTAGATATGGCTGAAAAAGCAGATGGTTGAAAAAACAGACAGTTGAAAAAGCAGTTGAAAAAAGGTAGACGGCTAAAAAAGCAGTTGATAAAAGCTAGATGGTTGAAAAGGCTGGAAATAAACAGCTGGAATGACGGAATAAAAGTCAAACAAGAAGCAATTATCCATAATGTCTTGGAAAGATTTAGCTCTAATCCAAGAAGATGGATTAATGCTGAAGCTTATTGATGATTTATTATTTTTGGTGATTATTTATTAGTAAAGATTTCATAGGTATGATAGAACTTGCTGGCAATGTAAGGTTTTGTGAACTGCCAAAATAACTTCAGCCCCCCTTCTTCAGCACAGAATCGATTGCCCCCTCCCCTAGAGAAGAGGCTACGTATGCCCATGTATATTAGTTCACTAAAAAGGGATATTCTAAGTTAGTAGTAATAATTATCTGACGTAAATAACTAGCAACAGTTATGAAAATAGGGTTTTTTTGTAATACAAATACAGGCTAAGGATCATTTTGTAAAGTATTACAAGTGAGCAGATAAAAAGCGACCTGATTTCATAGCAAGCAGGGTGGCAATAAAAAAGCAGAACTGAACAACCAGTTTTGCCTGCCTCAGGAACACCTCAGGAAATCTTTGCAGGTGCCATGGAAGAGAAAGCGCCAGTAGGTCACCAAAATACATGCTGTCTCAAGTGTATTATAAACTAGTATGTCTATGGGCTTACCTCAGTAATTCTGCCGACGAAAGATAGTCCACGAGAATGCTCGACAAGCAGCCCTGCTTCGTAAGCTGGTTCCCCTAAGTTTGCAACTGAAATTTCCAAAAGCAATTCAGGCTGGTCACCCAGCTCCAACAGAGGTATCCCGTCATTTCCTAAAATGAAAACCATTTCGTACAAAAGGTTCTAAGAGAAAATTGGTTTTAAAAACAGTCTAGGAATATTCGTAACAGGGGAGGAGAGTCGTATGAAAATATTTTGAGGCTAAAATATATGGCTTCTTGTGCACTTTGGAAGTTTATCCTCCATATTTTTATACTGATTTCAACCCATTTTTGAGTTTCTTCGCTTACTGATTACAAGTCTGAGGCGGGCTGTTTGACATTATTCAAAATAAGACGCACAAGCAAATATTTCAGGGGGTTAATAACCATCCTTGGACATGTCCTTCGATTACACAAAGAAAGTGGTATTACACTAAATTTATTAAATAGACCAAAGGGGTATGTGAAAGGTCCTATATATTTCTGAAAATTTCTTGGGGGATAGCAAAAGTAAAATTTAAAGAGGGCAAGATATAAGGAGGAGCGCCCTTCAGAGCGTTGGCCACAGGCTGTACAACGATTTGACGAGCTTATTGTAGTAGTAGTTGAGAGTATTTTTTCCAAATAATATCTGGAATGGGAGAGGGTCCTTGGAAAGTGTGATACTTTAGTTTTTTGGATCTGGTCCTGTCGCTTTCCTGTGGCATCTTTCACAAGTTTGAATCCCAGTATTTACAGGAATTCGGAAGGTAAAAAAGAAAAAAATAAAGTTCAGGAAGATCTCTGTTGAATCTTTGATTCAGAAAAAATCTAGTGGGCCAGATTTTTTTTTTTTTTTTTTTTTTTTACAATTCTGCAGGGTTGTGTCAAATATTTGTCAAGTTGAAAAAATTTTCATTTGTAAGACATATACTCGGAAGGAGATTACAGGCAACTTCGTAAAGCTTAGATAAACTCTCAGGGACGTATGCGGAATTTTTTTCGTGGCAATAACAACATAATTATAATTTGAAAAAGGCCCAGAACTTTTAAATTAATTTTAAATTTCGGGGTAGCCCAAGACCCCCACCAAAAACATTTTTTTTTTTTTTTACAATTCTGCAGGGTTGTGTCAAATATTTGTCAAGTTGAAAAAAATTTTCATTTTTAAGACATATACTCGGAAGGAGATTACAGGCAACTTCGTAAAGCTTAGATAAACTCTCAGGGACGTATGCGGAATTTTTTTCGTGGCAATAACAACATAATTACAATTTGAAAAAGGGCCCAGAACTTTTAAATTAATTTTAAATTTCGGGGTAGCCCAAGACCCCCACCCCCTCTCCCTCCATAAATCTACAGAACCACTGAAATTCCTTCAATTTGTTTTCTAATACCTATTTAAATTCCGAAATTCTCGAGGGCTGTTCCGATCAATGAATACATTTCTCCTTTAGCTTTTCCTTGATATTTGTAAATATACCAAAACATTTTGGCAGTATCCGAGATTTAACCTACATTTCTACCAATGACCTACGACTGTGGTTTTCTTTGCTAGGGATTCTTTGCTAGGAATCACTTTGGGTACCCTCGAGGCAAGGAAAAACGATTACAAAGCTTTCGGGGAAAGTAAAAACCTGTCTCCGAGAAAAGAAGAAAAATAGCGAGAGATGATGGCTTATGTCAAATTTTAAGTTTTTGTTAGTTTTGTTTTTTTTCTTTTATATTCAACTTTTTTCCAAGCTCTATTTTCAAAGTTTTTTTTTTTTATTTCCTTTAATTTTTCGCTACCATTCGATGCACCCTTTCATTATTTGGACCATTAATGAATGAATAACACAGGTGGCAAGTCTTTAAATTTTCGAAAAACTACTGTGCTTAATATTTGTTGGTGTACCCAATCCTTGGACCACATCTAGATTACAATTAAAACAAAATGAACATTTAGAAAAAGGTAAGATTTTACAACAAGACCGTGAAAAAAACGAAGAAAAAAACCTTGTTTTGGACAAACAATTTGGTGTTACATCCGGAGGCCTTTATCAACGGATGCCTTTGATAGAAACCTCATTCAGGAAACCGATCGTTCAGGAGTTATCCGATTACTTGATCTAGAGTCACTGTATATTTTTTCGTGTGCATGTTTTACTTTTTCTTAGCTTCATGGTGACCTCCCCCGGCCCCTAAGTGTCCCGCCATCTTTTACCTCTGATCAGAATAATTATAATCTTCACAATACAAAAAATCATCTTCTAGTTCCTTTTACTCCTTGTATTAGGTCAGATTTTAATCCTTTAACGGCGATTCATATTGTATGCAATAAGTTGCCTGAATCAGCTCAAAGGTATCACTCATTCGATTTGTTCAAAAAAATATAAAAATTCTTTGGCTTCTTAGAAGTTATTTTTATCTATTTATTTATTGGTCTTACAAATTCATTATTATTTTACGGGAGTCTATTTAATCTACTTAAATAATTTAGTCTATTCAATCTATTTAATTTTGTTTTCTATATTTTTTTATTTTATTCATATCTTATTTTCATCTCTTTTCTGCTCTTGTCGCTGTGAGTAAGTTATTATTAGACCCCGAAGCCGCGCCGAAAATCGGCGGCGCGCCGCCGAAAAAAAAAAACGGCGGCGCGCCGCCGAGCTTGCATCAGCGCGCTGACGCCGCCGCTGATTCTATCGGCGGCGGCGTCACTAATGCGCCGCCGTTTTTTTCTCTTTTTTGATTATCGATATCGACCTCCGGGCTTCAACCGTCATCCCGTCTAATCTGTTTCTTAAAAATAAATACTGTCATCTTGGGCTCGCCATGTATATCGGTTCATAGGAAGGAGAAGAAGAAATTTTTCTTGAAACAAAAATTCTACCTTCCACTTTAAAATTCTGTTCATTTTTCTTTCTGATTTTTCGGATGAAAAGAGGTAGGTAAAAGAGCATTAGGCAATTCAGGATGTTGTCATAGGCAGCGCAATCGAGATGTCTAAGTAAAGAACAATGTTGGCACAATGTATTATTTTTTTTTTTTTTGTTTTTTTTTTTGTTTTCCATACCAGGGCAATTCGTATCGAAGGAGTTGTCGTAGAAACTTCAAAAACGGCTCATTCGATTGGAAATTGGAATAACTAGTGCCCTTTTTAATAGTCGAAAGTGATTGGAAGGCAGCTAACACCCCTTCCACGCCCACCCTTTCCCCAAACACATCCAATCAAAATTTTAAGATAGCCATTTTGTTCAGAGTAACTGATTTCCAGAGAGAAAATATGTTTTTTGAGGAGGTTACTCCACCACAACCCTTAGGGCAAGGGTTTTGTAGTTATGCCCTGGAGGTATATATGAACGATGTTGGCACAATGTATTATTTATTATTTTTTCCTTTAGACCAGGGCATTTCATATCGAAGAAGTTGTCGTAGAAACTTCGAAAAGGGCTCATTCAATTAGAGATTGGAGTGGCTTGTGCCCTTTTTAATAGTCGAAAATGATTGGAAGGCAACTAACACCCCTTCCACGCCCACCATTTCCCGAAACACATACAATCAAAATTTTGAGATAGCCATTTTGTTTAACGTAGTTGAAAGTTCTGGAAATTAGGTCTTAGAGGATGACAACCACCCTCACAGCCCTTAGGGTAAGGGTTGTAATTTATGCCCTGGGGGCATATACGGTGTTTATAGAAAGCGTTGTCGTAGAAACTCAAAAAGGGATCATTAGTTTGGAAATCGAAAAGCCTAGTGCCCTTTTCAATAATCGAAAGTGATTGGAAGGCTTGACATTTTTATAGTAGAGATCGATGATGGGTATAATGTATCATTTTTTTGTTGTTGTTGTTGTTTAGACCAGGGCACTTCGTATCGAAGGAGTTGTCGTAGGAACTTCGAAAAGGGCTCATTCGATTGAAAATAGAAAGGGCTGATGTCCTTTTTAATAGTCGAAAGTGATTGGAGGGAAACTAATCCCCCTCCCACGCCAACCCTCCCATTTGCCTTTATGTTTAAAAAGTAAATGTTGCCTTAAGATTAAACCAAAATGCACTGTGTTTATGCTAATTCCCAATAAGGCATCTCAGCAGTATCCTAAGAACGACTGAGGGTATTATGTTCAAACTTTCAGGGCTTTCTTCTGCTCTTAAAATTTGACCAAATCAAAATAGCGTAAGTGTATCCAAGCTGTCAAAGAAAGTAAACAAATTTGTTTGCGAATGTTGTCAAGTTTTCCATTTCAGGTCAACTAGAGGAGGTATGAAACTAAATTAAACACTATTATTTGTGTCCAGATTTTTATAAGGGTCTATGTTGTTAAATTTTGCTGAAAATTGTTTTCCAGCATACAAATAGCAGGTCAAACTATAAATTCTTTAAAAAACGAAAAGATTTAAAGTATGATTTTCTTTTTCCCTGAAAAGACTATGTCAATATAAAACGAACAGAAATTAATTAAAAAAACTGTTTCCAAAAAATCAGTTTTTTCAAAAAAAAGTAAAGAACTCCATTAAACCAAAAATGAGCAAAATTAAAGTCAAATAATCTACCAAGCGTGAAACTACCACAAATCAGCATCGATAAATAAATGAAACCCAAAACGAACAGAAATTAAAATAAATAACCGAGTCAAACTCAAAACGAGCAGAAATTAACATAAGTTGGGCTCAAAACCCCTATGCCTTCCCAAGGCCAGAACATAATTTGTACTTTACTGACAAAAATACAAATGAATATGCATTGTCAGTTTAATATACGTATACTGATATTTAGTAATCAAAATGTTAATATTATTTGATTTATTAAAGTTAAAAAAGTAAAAACATTTATATTTTTTCAGTAAAGTGAAAATTATGTTCTGGCCTTGGTAAGGCATAGGGGTTTTGAGCCCAACTTATGTTAATTTCTGCTCGTTTTGAGTTTGACTCAGTTATTTATTGTTATTTTTGTTCGTTTTGGGTTTCATTTATTTATCGATGCTGATTTGCGGTAGTTTCCCGCTTGGTAGATTATCTAGAGCTAGTATAGAAATATATCTATAGAAATGAATTACATTTTTTTGCACAGTTAGCAGAGCACACTGAAGTTGAAGTAGCCTTAAACTTTGACTTGAAACGTTATATATTGACCACTTCTTTCAGAAAAGAATTTCGGAGGGTTATTCCGTGTTGATAAGAAAAGAGGGTAAAGGCGCAGTTTAGTTCCTCCTGTAGTGTAGTGCGCAGGAGCCCTATGGTGAAGGTGCAGGTTTGTTCTCCCTTATAAAACAACTTATTTCAGCAGATACAAAGAAGAAGCCCATTTGCGGCATTCTGTGGGACCCCAAGGTCCAGTACTAGTATCAGATCCCGCGAGTGGCAGTTTACGCTCGTCAAGTTCTGGCTGTACCGGCCACATGTGCCCCAGCTAAACGGCTTTTTAGCACGACAGGACTGATAGTGGCTGCAAAAAGATCAATGGCTCCAGGCAGAGTGAACAAACTGACTTTTGTTACATCAATTGTAACTGAAGTGATGTAACCGCTGATTTAAAATTGTTGGTGTTGTTAAGCCATGGTATCTGATTTGTATACAGTTTTTTTCGATGTTGTTGTTTGTTGTTGTTTTTTTTTTCACTTCCTTTTCGTATGTATTTGATGAACAGGAGATGTTTGAACTTCAAACTTTGAAAGTTATACACACATTAGCCCAAATCATTAACAAGAAGGAAATGACTAAACACGGGATTTTATAGGAACAATGCGATGTTAAACATAAACACAACATAGGTTTCCCTGGGTCTAGTGGCTAAAAATGAGAATTCTACTTGGTGAACATCGAGAATTCGACGGTGAACATAAACACTTTCCGCACGGCCCCAAAAATTCTTGTTTTGTCATATTTTTCTTGTATGTTTTTAGCCAACCATTTAAAAATCCTTACTAAAATCGAGGTTGAACGTGCTTGGTGAAGTGGAATTTTTATTATTATTTTTAATTAGAAAAATCGGCGCTCCGTGGCGCGCCGCTGGTCTAAAATCGGCGGCGCACCGCCAAAAAAATTTCGGCGGGCCTGGCGGCGCGCCGCCGCCGATACTGAATCACACATTCGCCGCCGTCATTTCGGCGTGGCGCGGCTTCGGGGACTAGTGATTATTTTATTTATTTTTTCTTCTCTGAGTAAGTGACTTGTTTGTCTTCTCCTTTATTTACAGGCCAACGAGCCTTTGGAGGAAAAGAAAAATGTAATATTGTATGTGTATTTCATGATAAATAAATCTTATCTTGATGTGAAGTCAAAATACTCGGACTGTTATTATTATTATTACAAAATTTGTATTTCTATTAGATTTTTATCATCTTATTATTATTGTCAATATTTATAATTATGAGTGTTTTTTCACTGTCTTGTTAAATACCCACTTTTCTATATATTCATTTTGTTTTAACTGTAATCTAGCGGTGATTCAAGGATTGGGTACACCAAGAAATATCAAGCACCATATTTTTAACGAAAAAGTTAAGATCCGCCGCCTATATTATTCAAACAGTCGGTGGTAACGTACTGTAAGAATATTGAAACATTTTTACCCGTTTTTCTATATTCCGATTTGGTTTTTATTGTAAGTGGAAATACAGTGTGGTCTAAAAAAATTTCCACCTCTAGATTCACATGCCTGCTCTGAGCCAAAAACATCTTTGTCAAAGGCGATCAAACAAACAAGCAGGGTTTAATAGTAAGTTTAGCCTTGGTCAGCTAAATCAAAAAATTAACAAATTGGCTTCGACACTCAAAACTTATGCCTTAGGCACCGGTGGCGGTGCTGTCATCTCTTGTGCCTCTTGTGTAAAATTTCAAAAATTACAACATGGTCAGAACCGTTGAATTATATATTTGAAAATTTATCGCTCCTAAAATTCCTACACCCAGGCCAAGTCCCACCTCAGCCCTCCCCTAAGACCACCTCTGTTAGGCACCCGAAGTCAAACTTATTGCTAAAAGGCAATCTCCAGGAATGATATGTGTTTTTACTTGATTTTAAAGTCACACTTGTTGCGCAGAAACGAAAAATTAGAGAGGCAAGAAATAGGTTTGGAAAGTCTATACCGACACTAGTTCCTAAGCATAGTCTCCTATTAGCTTATATCATTTGCCAAATTTAATGTAAAGATTGGAAAACTGTTGTTTTAAATAGCAATCTTTTCACATTTCAAAATCTTCACTTCGATTGATCAATTCTAATATTTATGCTCGAAATAGCTTCAATCTTTCAGTTACACGCGGGAAAAATTAGCATGGTGCTTCCACAATATGCTCCAGAACCTTTCACACTCGTATATGTTATGGCTTTGGAATACGTTACGTCATTTGCGGAGCAGATTTTACCGGTACCATAGGTACCATGCCAAGTAGCCTTGAGTTCTACATAGAATTTTACTTTAACCTGTATGGTTTCCAAGAAAAGCAGTGGCGTCTCAAACAACCGTAATGTGGTGTTCAGTGGCGTAATGATAGCGTCTATACAAAGCATCAGAGTAGGTTTTCTAGAGAACGTCAAGTTTCACTACGAAGTCAAATAGCAATGTTGTCAGTTACATGACGGTCGTCATAGCGGTGCGTTTTTTGCGCGTAACGGTGACCCTTTCGTTTAAAACCAAAAGTGGAAACATGACTTAGACGAGCAAAAACGACAAACACTTAATCGTTTTTTTTCAAAAATCGTCAAAATAGAAATAAATAATAAAAACTAAAAATTTTCCATAAAATAGAAAATAGTGTGACAGCACCTATATAGACCGCTACAAAACAAAGAAAAATAAAAATTAGGACAACAAGAAAAATGAGAGAATTGACAGCTAATGAAAAAGCAGAAAATGCAAATTTTTCAGCCAGGATCTACACCCGGGATTCCTTATTGCAAAAATAACTAAGAATAAGATAAACATAGCGCATACATCTCCGACATATAGTCCTCAATCCCTTGGGGTTTTTGTTTATTTACTAGTATATACTTAATCTTACGATTCCCAGATGACCATTCCAATTTAAAATAGCCTTTTTTCCCTTACTGTATCCTTGAGGTTTGATAGATGAACCGACATATTTTGGCAATGAGCAACGCCAAATTCCACAAATACAGTCCGCGTCCAATTTTCAAGACCATGTCCATTTCTTGCTTGTCGAAATTTTTACTAAGGTTATTATTCATTACGTCATGCTCTCTCGAGTTTTAACAAGTTTAATTTACTTGAAAAAAAAGTATACTAGAAGGGAATGTGTAAATACAGAATTATTACCCACGATCAGCCACTCACGTATCTATTTATTTCAGATGAGAGGGGCTAATATTCAGGGAAACATTAATGCCCCAAAAATAGCCAAAACTCAGATTATGCGGAAAATTATAAAAAATATGGAAAAAATAGTAACCAATTGGATATATCACAAGGCGGGAGGCAGGGTGATAGGGAGGGGGATAAAGGATATATCACAGGGGGGAGTGATAGGGGGGGGGAGCTTCAACTCTTTTCATAGCGTGCGCGCCTTTCCAGAAATAAATAAAGACCTGAACATAAAGTGGAACGTTTAAAAGGAAGATGAAGTAAGATATTGTTAAGTGCCCCCATTTAGGACAATTACAAGTGTTTCCTCCCAAAAAATGTTTTCGAAATATATATATATATATATATATATATATATATATATATATATATATATATATATATATATATATATATATATATATATATATATATATATATATATATATATATATATATATACATACATATATATATATATATATATATATATATATATATATATATATATATATATATATATATATATATATATATATATATATATATATATAGATATATATATATATATATATATATATATGATATGCCCAGACATGTCAGCCATCTGATTAAATTTTATTGCAACATTCATCATATCTTCTACAAGCGATAAACTAATCGTAATTATCTTGTCACTAAAAGGCAATCAAAATGGTATTTTTCATGTAGCGTAACTTGTAAAAGACAACAAGTGTTGTGACTATTGTAATTAGTACCGGTAGTGACCGTTAAAAGCTAAGATGAGATACAACCGCTGTGGATCCTAGAGGTCAGCCACAATTTATCAGATAATAAATATTAACTAAGGCTACTAGCAAAATTCTTGTTATTTAAATCCAGTGTTGTAATGCCTAACACAGATGAGCGGAATGTCTTTTTTGGCGATGTTGACATCATAATGATTCCTTGGAACTTGGTGAATCGCTCTTTCGATGTCACTCATCAAGGTGAAAGGTTTTAATTCGTGGACAAGGAGATATAAAAAGTTTACTAGCCCCCCTATCCCACCGAAATTGTGCGTTTGCATTAAGACTATCAGCAAAGTAATATAATTTGATATACAAGTGTTCCGATGAGATACTATTCTATAAGGTTAAAAAAAATCACCAAGCATAAATCACCAAGTCTATCACCAAATCTATTAATTGTAAGGTGAATCTTTAAAGACAGAATTCTTAGTAAACTTACATAACCGAGTATGAAAAGCAAAGGTAAGTGAAAATTTGTCCCATCGTAGCTCAACCTCATTCAACCCAATATGCAAAATCTTAAAACATCTTAAAAAAAACGTGGGTGGAAAATCAACCAAAAAAAAAAAAAAAAAAAAAAAAAACACACACACACACAAAGCACCAAACAGCTTAAGAAGGGGCAGCTTTCCTTTGTAGATGCAGTTGTCCTTGGGAATCAACAGGTCGTTAGTGTTTGAATTTTTAGGGGCGAAAAGCGTTGTCAAATTTCAGATTATTAGACATTTCCACAGTTCAAAGTGGCGATGCTGCCAAAATTTAGTATAACCCTAAAAACTTCATAATTTCGAAGCAACCCAGGGAAAAATCTGATATAGACCTGAGGTACGAATAGAACTGAAATGAGTCAAGGAAACAAAAATGTTTTCAGTTCAATATCGTTGGCGCTTCTAGGACAGCATTTATGAGTTCAGAACCTTAAAACCACTAGCATTTATTTTAGGATTTTTTAACCCCCCTTTCCCACGTTTGATCCTGCAAAACGATCCTGTCCGTGGGGGCAGGATAAAAAAAATCCAGGATTTTTTTTTCGGGGGTGTTTTACAAAAAGATTTTTTCCGTGGAGGTAGGTAGGGGGGAGGGGTACAAAAGAAACTTTAAAAAACACATCAAAAATTTGTTTATATTCATTTTTGTTACGTTTTTACGAGTTTTGACAAACATTTTTTTTTTGGGGGGGGGGGGAGGGGGGCAAATCCCCTAACCCCCTGGATACGGCCTTGTCGGGGGTATAAAGTAAGTTTCAATTTGATTAATTCCTAGAATTGACGATTTGGCTCATTGTTCAAAGAAGTTCCGTTAGAAAAGATTAGCTTATTTCCGCATTAATCATAGAAATATGACACAGCATTCTTAGCAACAGGTTTTTCTGAGTTCTTTCCAAAGGTTTTTTTTTTAGCGGAAGCCATATCATAAAAGAAGAAAATAGTTTTTATAGATCTGTTGTCTCTCCATTCTTTGAAAAGGGATATTTAACAGATGGTCTTTTCTACTATCCAATTTCGCGAATTTAATTGCAAAACAGTCTGACATAGATGCTTGTTTTGCGAATTGTCTCAAGGATGCTGTAAAGCCATATTAATTGGCTGTGGTTGTCAAGAAAGGTGCCTTTATTTAGGAATGCATTTTTTAAATCGTTTTATTGCTAATTACTAAGCAAAATTCAAACACATTTGGCTAAGAATAAATATTGGAAATGGCATTCAAAAGGGAGGCCGGAGGGGGGGGGGGCTTCATCCTTCCCCAGCTTCCTTGGGGCAACAAATTTTGACGAACGACAAAAATCGAAGAACTAAAAAAACATAACTAAAAAAGGAAAAACAATACGAGGTTGATTTTTAGCCGGGGAATTAAACTAACAGAGAAAGCAGGTATTTTGGCAAAGATCTCCACTAAGCTGTCCTCGGTGCAATTGGAAACAAACTACATTTTGTATTAAACTCTACAAAAGGGAAATTTTATTCTCTGGCTGAAAATCACCCTCGTTTGGCTTTGTCTTTTCTCCTTTTTTTCTTTTTTTCATTATTTTCATCCTTTGTTTTTCGAACGCCAGGTCCAGTGGTGGCGCAGTGGATTTGTTCTCAGCTTGGTAATACAGGACTAAGAGCTCGAACTCAGCTGTAGCAGGACAGTAAAGCCGACGCAAGGACCTTAGTCCTCAAGAGATGCCGCTAATCCAATGCAGGTCGTAGTAGCCAGTGTGGTCTCAGAACAAAAATACGAAATCTACAAAATTTTATAACAGTCGGAAAAATATGACACTTTCTAGGCAAAAATCGTTAAATCCGAGCATCTGCTTCTCCAGCTTCAAAATTTTTGCCTCATTCCCATTCGCTGAATTTCAGTAGGCCCCTAAATTAGATCCGAAACAGGTAAAAATTTCGGGTTGGGTTCAAAAGACTTTTCACAATAGACAATTGACACAGTCAATATTTTAGCAGGATTATGCTATATTTCAGGGGGAGGGAGATTGGACAAAAGGCCATATGTCTCATACTAAAAAAGAGTAGATTTTAGGGCAATCTTGAATTCCTCATATTTCAAGGTAAGTTGTTTCATCATACCACAACTTTAAATATCGCATCAATGGCTTCCAACCGGGGGCACTTGATTCGTAAAACTGTATTAAACAGATAGTTTTATCCAAGGACATACGAGGGAGAGGGGGCTCATGAGCCATGCCTTACTCAACTAATCCTAAATTTCCCCTTTCCCAACTAATTCTAAATTCTTCTAATTCAAATTTTCAATATTTTTTTTTTCCTATTGCTAAGTCCTCCAAAAAAAATTCCTTCACGCGTGCATGGTTTTGTCTGAAACCTAATTTCCTAAATTTAGTTGCAAACCTGCCTGAAGAAGGCGCTTGTTTTAGGAAATGTCAAAAAGATGTTGTAAATCCATCTCTAGACGCCTGGGTTGTCGCGTAAGCGTATTTAATGTGTCAATAGCTTTTTCTTTTTTGTGGTTCTAATTTAATTACCGTGAGAAAAAGACATTTGAAGATGTTTTAGTCAAAAGTAAATTTGGTTAAAAGCAATGGGATACACACTATTAGTAAGTAAAATGTAAGAAGAGGGTAGTATGAGGGTATTAATGGGTGGGATTCAGAGAAGAAGGGAATGCAAGATGAACATAGGGATTTATGAGCAGAAAAGCAATTTTGATGGAGTTTTTATAACTTTGGTGCCATATGAAGTGTCTCATGATCAAAGGGTACCCTACAAAACAGCTAGCCAGATGTTTTATTTGGGCAATTGGTTGTTGAATGCTCCAAAACTAAATCTGTCAGGTATATGCTACTCAAATTTAAGTACTAACGACAATGAAAGTGGATATGGCTGTTCGAATTGGTTAAGTTGAAACTTGCACAACCACGCATATCTTGGAAAATTAGAAAAACAAATTGGAATTTTATTTTTTAATAATAAAGAACTCCATGCGCAGTTACGCAGTTTTTGGTAGCAGCGGGCGCCGAATCTAAAAAGGAAAGAAACATGGGTAGAAAATCGCAAAAAATAACTTAAAAACGCATGGAACCGAATAACTTAAGAAGGCATAGCTTCCTGTAAAGGTGCAGTTACCTCTCTTAATCAACATATTATTAGAGTTAGAATCTTTACGGATGAAAAATGTTATAAAACCTAGTTAATTATTTTTGCTTACTATTTTCACGATTCAATGTGGCAACACCGATGAAATCTTAGAAAATCACGGTTTCTGGGTATGAATAGACATAAGATGGGTCAGGAGGAATAAAATACTTTTATTTTGATAATCTTAGTACTCGAACGAATTATTTAATATAGTAAAGTTGTCAAATTAGTTTATATGACATGAGATGACATGGGGTAGAATTAAAATTAAATACAAAAGTTCGACGCGAAATCGCTTCAGGGACGCCTGTTTCGAAGGACTGCAGGGGTAGGTTCATTTGCCCCCTAGATTTGAAAAATACCTTCTTTTTGATATTTTGTTTTAAATTATATATATATATATATATATATATATATATATATATATATATATATATATATATATATATATATATATATATATATATATTCTATCTCTATATGTGAACAATTATTGTATATGCATGTATGTATGTTCTCAAAAACGGCTCGATACTATTTCGGGGAAATCAGTATCTTGGGATATTCTCGCTTAAAAAACCATCTAGATATATCAGAAGTCTGAAAAAAATCGTTAAGAACCTTCATTTTGGTTTTTGCAAATGACGTCATGTACTATGTTAGTATATCATATAAGCAAGCATACAGTGAGAATCAAAACGTGTCACAATTGAAAATGATAGCGATGACGATTGGGTTTTGGATTTCGATATGGATAAGGTCATCAATACCTACCATACCTTTGAAAATCAAAAATATGGACTGGAGAAATCGTCGGAAAAAACAAAAGTTTTTGTCCCACAAACTGAACAATTAAAGAAACAAAAGCTCGAGTACTCCAAGCCAAGGTTGGGACCTCGTAGCTATGATTCACGCTCTCGTCCCTAGTGAGGCTAGAAAAGAGCCCAAAATTAAACCTCATCGCGGTGGGGTGGGGAAACATTCAGGTGGTTGCCTAGCCCGACCGGCAGAACGGCTAACGCAACGGGGCGCCAGAGGTTTGGGGAGCTGCTAGTCAAGAAAATTCCCATGAAACACCAATGGTTACAAAAGATTCAGATATAACGATCAATACTACGGCGTCCGCGGTAGCCGACGCGGATCAGGTACGGATGATACTGATTCGAGAAATGGGCTAATCATCTCCACCAAGAAACTTAGAGTTGGTTCTTGGAATGAAAGAAGTTGCAAGGCCGAGTCAACTCAGATGCTCCTTGCTAATGAAATGAAAAAGTATGGTCTCAAATATATATTGCCTTTCTGAGACTAGATTGAACGACATACTAACGAAATCACTTGACCTAACGGATCCAGAAAAATTTTTATTTTACAACTCTGGACCGACTGATGGGAGCAGTCTCCACGGAGTCAGATTTCTCTTGGACCCAATTGCTGCTTCATCTATCATCTCTTGGCAACAAGTGTCAGCAAGAATCTCTACCCTGAGACTGAAAGGCCGGATTAGTAATGTGACTATATTGTCCGTCTGCGCGCCTATCCGAGATAGCCCTGATGATGCCAAGGATGTTTTCTACTTTGAGCTGCATAGAATACTCGACTCTGTCCCAGGACGCGACATACTATTGGTCGCTGGTGACTTTAACGCAAGGGTTGGTAAACCAGATGCAAACACCAAAGGAGTGGTCGGACGCCATAACATCGGAGATAGATGCTCCAACGGCGAGAGGTTGCTACAGCTTGTCAAATACAATGGCCTATGTCTGGTTAACACCCAGTTCGAGCACAAGAAGCACCACCTTGTGACCTGGAGATCCAACGACGGGGTCACCAAAGCCCAGGTCGACCACTTCCTCGTCAGAAGACGTTGGGGGAGATCATGTCTGGATGCAAGAGTCTACAAGGGCGCAGATACAGGCTCAACAAAAGGCTCCGATATCTTCCTTCTCATGTTTAAATTCAGTCAAAGACTAAGCACCCACAAAAAGAAAATAAAAACCAATCGGCTTGATGTATCAAAACTACTGAGTCCACAGACCAAGGCTGATTTCGAGCTACAGCTCAACAACCGATTTGAGGCCCTTACTAAATACACTGACATCGAAGACCAATGGGCGAAGCTGAAAGTCAAGACACAAGAGGTTGCTGAACAGGTCCTTGGTCACACCAAGAGGAAACAAAGGCTCTTGATCTCGGACAAAACAATTGAGCTAGTGGAGAAGAAAACGATCCCTTCTCAGTGGCCCGAAATAACCTCTAAAAAATGCTCGCGAGCTGGTAAAGCAGTCTACTTGTTGGAACAGGAAGAAATACTGGTCACAAACGGCTTCCGATATGCAACAAGCAGCAGTCTCGCATAACCAAAGGAAAACACTCAAGCTGCTGAGGGAAGAGACAGGCAAGTTACCATCTCTACGAACTCCCTGAAAAAAAAAAACTGGGCAACCTTATTCAGACGGAAAAAGACCACCTTGTTAGATGGAAAGAACATTTCTCCGAGCTCCTTAATCCCACAAAAGCTCCGTGTGATCTACCAGATGTCCAGAGTGTACCGAAGGAGCCCTACCAGATAGATCTACAGCCACCGTCATTTTCTGCTGTTCTGCGGGCACTGAAAAACATGAAAAATAACAAAACCCCGGAGAAGATGGCATCTAAGAAGAGATGTATAAGTCATCCCCCACACTATTATGTCAGCTGAAAGACTTGCTAGTTGAGGTATGGACGACAAAGAAATTCCCAAAAGATTGAAAACTCTCAGTAGAGTACTTATACCGGTATATAAAATGGAGACAAGGCAGTCTGCTCGAACACCGAGGTATATCACTAATCGACCACGCCATGAAGGTCTTGCATAATCGTCCTCAACCGTTTCAAGGACGCCCAAGACAAGTTGACAAGACCAGAAGAAGCAGGTTTCAGACCTGGCAAGGGCTGCCAAGAACATATTCTTACCCTCCGCCTAATCCTACAGCAAAGCAAGAGATTTCAACTGTCTGCTTTCATCGCCTTCATCGATTTTGTTGCCACTTTCAACTGTCTGCTTTCATCGCCTTCATCGATTTTGTTGCCGCTTTTGACTCCCTTATCAGGACCGAGCTTTGGAAGATCATGGTGGAAGACGGTGACCCGCAGAACTGATCAAGATACTCAAAGTAGTCTAAGAGTCTACAGTTACAAGACTCCGAACAACCGACGGCGAAAAAACGGAATTTGACGTTGAGTCAGGGGTCAAACAGGGGTGCCCCCTTTCGCCAGCTCTGTTCAATTACATAATAGACTGGATAATGGCGAAATCGATTTGCACCCACAAAGGGTTTGTCGTCGGTCAGAGAGAAGACAACCTGATCGCCCTGGCAGACCTTGACTTCGCAGGCGATGTGGGTCTCATGAGTAGCTCGTCAGCTGAGACCCAAAAGATGGTCAACGATGTTTCCTGTACATCAAAGAAAACTGGCCTCATGATCAGCAAGTCTAAAACAAAACTCATGAAAACAAACGCCCCAAACCACCCATATATCCAACTAGAGGGCGAAACCATCGAGACTGTTGAAGAGTTCCACTACCTTCGTTCTATCCTAACACCGAACGGAGGTGCAGAAGCTCACGTTAGAGCTCGAATAGGAAAGGCATAGGGTTTCTTCACGAGCATAAAGAAGTAGCTTTGGAATAGACCTGAAATTAGCATCAAAACGAAGATGAACGTCTACAAAGCAACTATTCGATCGATCCTGCTGTACAGCTGTGAAAATTGGCCTTTAAAGGCCGAAGAAACAGGTTCACTAGAAGTATTCGACCATCGCTGCATGAGACACATACTACGCGTCAGCCGATGGTTTCATATCTCAAACGCTGAGGTTCGAAGACGTTGTGTCCAGAAGGCCCCCACTTGGCAATCATAAAACAACGACGACTTAAATTCCTGGGACACACACTACGACGCCAGCTGAAACTCCTTTCCAACTTGGAAACGGAGACCAGGCGGCCAAAAAAAGTATCTCTGGCAGACATTCAAGAATGGCCTGGATCCTTGGGATGGCTTCCGCCGATACGAACGTCGTTGGGATAAGGACTAGCTGAAAATTGCAGAAGAGGCTGCTGCTGACAGACTGTGTTGGATTACGTCAGTCATCCCATCGTCCATTGGTGCTGGGCAGGATGGATCATCGTCTAGTACCCGCCGAAAGTAAAAAGTAAGTAAGTAAGCCTGCCGCGTGCACCATACCTTTGTTAAAAAAACAAAGGTTCGGCGATATGTATTTCATAATGACGAAAGTTAAGCCGATGTGTAAAGAACCAAACAAATTGAAAATGACAGCGATGATGATTGTGTTTTGAATTTTGACATGGGTAAGGTCATCAATGCCTACCACACTTTTGAAAATCAAAAATAAGGACTGGATAAATCGCTGGAAGAAAAATAAGTTTTTGTCCCACCACCTGAACAATTAAAAGAAACAAAGGTTCGGCGATATGTCTTTAATAATGACAAAAGACAAGCTGGGGCAAAAGAAGAAGTTTGTGTCCCACCACCCAAACAATTAAAAGAAACAAAGATGGTCGTCAATGCCTTCCATACCTTGTAAAATCAAAAACCTGGACTAGATAAATCGTTAGAAGAAACAGAGGTTTTTGTCCCACCACCTGAACAATTGAAAGAAACAAAGGTTCGGGGATATGTCTTTCATAATGACAAAAGGCAAGCCGAGGCAAAAGTTAAGGTCCAATAAAAAAAATATATAATTTTACAAAGGTACCACTTCTAATTTAAGGTCGATTTGGACGTCCAGACATCAAGAAAAGGCTTAAATTGTCTGCGTTTAGAAGACAATCGACAGTTAGAATCTATATATAGAGGTCTGCCACGTGCCGAGTGCCTGGGACCGGTACCATATATATATATATATATATATATATATATATATATATATATATATATATATATATATATATATATATATATATATATATATATATATATATATATATATATATACATATATATATATATATATATATATATATATATATATATATATATATATTATATATATATATATATATATATATATATATATATATATATATATATATATATATATATATATATATATATATATATATATATATATATATATATATATATATATATATATATATATATATATATATATATATATATATATTATATATATATATATATATATATATATATATATATATATATATATATAATATATATATATATATATATATATATATATATATATATATATATATATATATATACCGCCTCCTTTATTTTGAATAATTCCGTTTCTTTGCATCCTCACAAAAAACGACCCCCCCCCCCCCTCGTACATTTTTGCAATATGGCCAAAAAGCAAGTCTCGCTTTTTGGATAGCAGAGGTTTGGATGAAAGGATGACGATTCAAATGCATTTTCAGTTCATGAGTATGAACAGGAAAGGGCACGGGGGGGGGGTGCACTTGCTCCCTCTTTCATTCTAATTTTTTTTTTTTTTTTTTTTTTTTGACAAGCTCTGCACCTGTAATAAGTGTATCGGCTGTGATAATGTGAAAGCAAGTACCTTGTGCATTATACACTTAAAGCAAATGGAAAAACTGAAAAATACGTGTCGAAATTTCGATTGTTATATACGAACAGTTGTTGACAATAGAAAAGTTTTGATTGAGCCATGAAGAAGAGACAAACACAATTTTGCTGTCAAAAGCTCAAGATGCTAAACTATGTTTCAGAATAGGAGGCGCAATCCATTTTGAAAAAAAAAAAAAAAAAAAAAAAAAAAAAAAAAAAAAAGTACTAACCACATTGAGACTCAAATAAAACATAGGACCGTGGATTAATCCAATCGAACGAATGTAGTTCGTTTAATAGGATGAGTTTTAAATATTCCTTTGACAAAAAAAGTGTCACATAGCGCCTTTTGAATTACTGGGGCTGAGCATCACAATCAATAACTGTTTTAAGCCTCGTAGACTGGGGAGGGGGGCAAGGTATACAAAAATGATAATTACGACAGTTTTTTAGTGAATTAAGTACCTTGATAGGAGTGTGAAATTTACAATAAAAGGAATTTAATTTCAAATGTCAGGGGGGGGGGGAAGTTGCCTTTCTGTCTAGGCCTAAAAGCTATAAAAGCTATAGGCATAAGAGCGCCACTGAGCCCAATTAGCTTAAAAATACTCATTTACGAGGAGAAAGATAACGCCCAGCCTGTAATTAAATTCTTTGTCCCTGTACACGCGTAAATGGTAAAATATATATTTTTAACTCCAAAAATCCGACTTTTAACACCCAGCCCCCTTTCCAGAAAAAGTATCCCCAGTGATTTTCACCTTTAACCGATAGAAACAAACTTCAAATGTGGAGCTAGAATCAATGAATCTTATTACGATCTGCTGCCTTAACTAGCCGGGATGGTTAGTTGGTTTTCCTGTCTCTAATTAAAAAAAAAAAAAAAAACAGGTTTTTTTTAGGGATTATGGACATACCCTATTATTGAATAAGGTATGATCTGGGACGCACGCAAGGCTGAACAGTGACCTCAATTGGGGGGGGGGGCCTATGTCCCTTGATTTTGTCCCTTTCCCATAGTTTTTAAAAATACCATTTTTTGATGTATTTTCATTTAACAATACCTGTTTTTTGGTATTTTCATTGAGAAAATAGAAAAAAAATCCCCACCCACCCCCCTAAATTTTAGTGAATTGAGGCCTCCCAATAACGAGAGGGAGCTCAGGGTCAAGGACCTTTAAAACTAAAATTTTACCAATTTCTGGGTATTTCTTATTACACTACCAAAATATTGTCCTTACAAGTTTTTTGTTGTGGTTTTTTCAATGCAGCAATCATCCTTACAATTTTAATTGTTTTATTTAACTTGTTTTTGAACTATTTGTCCGGAATTGTTGATGACGTTTGTTTCCACTAAATATAACATTGAAAATCACAAGGGATTTTGTGCCGTAAAATTCGAAAAAAATGCAATGGTTTAAAACCCGAAAATATTATTGAAAGTGAGGGCCAAGGGTCCATCGTAAACAGTTTTCAATTCCAATACCTAGACGACTTATCAGTTATTTGCAAAGCTAAAAAAATAGGTAGGTGGGAGGGGGCTGACAAAAACTATAAATGATAATAATGTAAAAATAACCGAAACATACAAAATTAAGTAAACGAACAGCTCAAAAAATAGGGAGATGGGAGAGGGCTGACAAACACTTTAAATGATAATAATGTAAAAATAACCGAAACATAAAAAATTAAGTAAACAAACAGAAGGTGTAAAAGTATTTTTTTTTGCCTATCCTTGGTTGTTTTGCCCAGACTTGTTTCCATTCAAAAATCTAAAAAAGGGAAAACATATGAGCTTAAAGAATTTTTCGTTGTTGTAAGTGAAGGGGTGAAAAATATTACATGGTGCAGGAAATTTAAGCGAAAAATTCATAATTGGACAATAATAAGCATGATAAGCGGCAAATTGGAGGCAGCTGGGGGTTTATCTCTCCCACAAAAAGCTATACAAAAACACTCTTAGAACACAATTAATGCTACTAAATAACATCCTGTCCTTTTGTCAGCAAAATTGAAGGGGTAATAGGGAGACAATTAGCAATACCTTTTATGTACTATAGGGAAGTAAATTATTCGCCAATAGATTCCAGAGGGGCTTTACATCTCTCTAACGGTAAACAATTATATACATTTTGATGCTAAGACCTTGAATGGCTTCTTGGAAGGTTTCAGTTTTACAGATCAATTTTCTAAATAAATATTTCCTCGAAATTTGTGAATAAATACATTAAATGTAAAAAGAATCGTTACACTTGTGAAACTTGTGAAATAATTACTACTTATGCTACAGACAGTGTAAAAAATATGTCTGAAAATATTTATAAGGGTTTATAAAATTTGAGCCAAAAAGATGAAACCACGGCTAGAGATTTTCCCTGGATGGGAGGAGGGAAGAAGGAATTCCTAGCTAATGTAGAGAGGGGTCATGCCGTCTTTTGGCAACACAATCGCTTTATATTTTTCTGGGAAAGGAGTGATGTTTTTTTTTTTTTGGGGGGGGGGGGTAGGGGGGGGTAATTGCCCATCTTTGTACCTTTTAGCTGCATTCATGACAATTATGTTATGTTGGGTGGGTAAATTTCGTTGCGAGTTTAGTATTTCAGGAAGAGGCGGTTTCAGGGGGACAGAGGGGGAGCTTGTCCCAAATGAAGAAATTCTAGGGGTGCAAAATGACGTGTGTACTGGAAGTAGATCACGTCGTGTAACAGGACTCAATCCAGCACACCCACCTTCCTTTTACTAATAGCTATTTAATCTAAGACTTGGAAATATTAATAAAATATTAATATTCACAGATATATGGAAATCCCATTTGCAAGCATTATTGTCACCAGTGTTTTTTGTTTTGTTTTTAAAGTAGCACAACATTGCCAATGAAGTTTCAAAAGTCCTTTTTTAAATTGCAAACAGAAATGTCAACCCAAAAGGATATATAAAAGGATGTCAAACCCCAGGTGCAAATATTTAATGTCACCAGAGTCCTTTTCGTATATCTTGAAAACACTGTCAATAAAGTTTCCAAAAGTCCTTCTCCAAAGTTGCCAAAAAAATGTCAGCACATGCCCTACCGAAGGAAGGAATTTCGTTTAAAATTTAAGAAAAAATTTCATTAAATGTAACCAATTTGAAATAAATAAAAATAGCTAATAGAAGATTAGAACTTAAAGTCTTCCCTCTTCCAAATATTCGGAGATAACATTTGCAAATATCGTTGCCAATCCAGTCCTTTCCAGAGGTCGCAAAGACGTTGCCAAAAGTTTCAACGCAGTTTTTTTTAAGATGTTGTCACCACAGTTTATTCCAGAATTCACAAAAAGTTGTCGAAAAAACTTTAAAAAGTCACAACAGTGTTGCCAAAAGTTTCAAAGTTGCCAAAAACGGCAGCCCTACGTCAGAAACACAAGGTATTAGTTTAAAAATTAAAAACAAATAGCATCAAATGTAAACAATACTAAACAAAAAAATACCTAATGGAAGATTAAGACTTGCAGATATTTGGAGATCACTTTCGCAAATATCGTTGTCACCACAGTCCTTTTCAAAGGTCGCAAAAAATGTCTTGGCAGCTTCTTGCTGATTCAGTATTGGGTAATGGGATAGCAAAGGGAAGTCGTCTCCTTCATTTAGAGTTCTTGGCTCTCTTTGGACCAAAGTGTATGTCATCTTAAAGCCAATAGCAGTTTGAATGTCCTTGGTATTCTCCTAAAATTCAAATTTAAAGTGTTTATCTAGATAATTATCAAAATATCGTGATCAAAAATAATTTCATAATTACTATAATTAAGCAATTATATAAAAAATATACATAACATAATCGCAATGAAAATGAGAATTAAATTATTATAAAATATCAGTTTTGTTATGCATTGATACTAAAAATTTCGGAACATAAGGGGGAACATATAAATAAAGGGCAAGAATAGTAATATATGACTACTATCCTCGATGGTTTTTTTTTTTTTTTTTTTTTTTTTTTTTTTTTTTTTTTTTTTTTTTTTTTTTTTTTTTTTTTTTTTTTTTT
>CM051259.1:59934041-59966541 GCA_027921565.1 Artemia sinica
ATTTTCTTTTTGATGTGCAGCAATGAGAATTTATGATGCATAGCTTCTGACAAAGCAAAGAATCTTATATTCTACGTTATTTTATGAAAATTAGATCTGACAGGGAGAAATTCAACACGTTTGATTAATGAGGAAATCATTAATCAGACTCTACATGATAGTAAAGAACAAGCAAAGATCAAAAGTGGCACACCATTTTATGTACGTCACGGAGCGTCACTTTTTCCACCACGCGTGGTACAATTCTGTAGAGCTTAGGAGCACTTCCACCATGGCATGCGTCCTTGTGCCACACCTATGGTCAACTCGTCGACGGAAAGCAAAAACAAATATAGAAAAAGTTTATCCTTTATCAAGCTTTACGCGTTTTGCTCATATGCAACTTGTCAAAAGTAACTGGCAAAAGTAAGTTGGATGATGCGGCAATACGAGGAATACCCCCCTCCCCCTGAAAAAAGACAAAAGGATACAAAAACGTAGGAAGCATGTAGGCAGCTACAATATGGAATGTCTTCATACCAGATCTATTGATTGATCAGAACAGGTGTGGAAATTGGATATTTGTTTGAAATGTACGGACGATAATTAAACTTCTAAACCATTGATTAGCTGAAGTTGGTGGAATAAAATCCGGCGGGGAATTACTAATCATACGAACTCTCTAAGCATAAGAATCTGGAGGTTGTCCACATAAAAGAGAATCGATCATAATCGGAGGCACACTATTTAACAGGAGATGCAAACTTTGATTATTTGTTATTAACTAATCAATACAAGAGATTCGTTGCGGTAATTCGAAAGACATTATGTGACACTTTTTTGTCAAATGGGGATTAATAACAAAGCATGTACGAGGAAATTTTATTTGATCGTTTGAAGTGTAAACGCTTGAAATCCGAGTTAATTGAGAATTTGTGGGGCCCATGCATCCCCATCCCCATGCATCCCCTCCCCTGCCTGCGTCCCTGTTTATCATATTTGTGTTCAACGAAACACGCTCGATGGATTTGGCTTTACATAGGTTTCAAGAGGATAAGTTTGTTCTTCCCCAACACAAAACGCCTTGTATTTCTTTTTTGAAAATATGGAAATAGTTGGAATTCTAAGCTTTTGAAATAAAGATTGTGTTTGCCTAGATAAATCTTAAAGGCTAGATGCATTTCTTGTACATACAACTATTCGTCAATAAGAAACGGAGGGTCTAAAAATGTGAAGGGTCCAAAGGCCCTTCTCACTGCGTGCATGCCTGTTTTAAAAATTCAGGTAGAATAATAAGTTGTTTTTTTCTAATTAGAGTTTATCACGAATTATAAGTAACTACTTATACCCAAAATAATATTAATTCAAAAAGTATCAATTATAATTATTATGCTAATTGAAAGTAAGGCAAATAATTATAATGTAATTGATACTTGTTAAAGCTGGTTGCTAAAGATTGTGCTTTTTTGGCCATCCGTCTGGGGTCAAAGATAAAACAGTTGGTACCCGAATGATGTGGGAAGAGGTCATAAGGACGGTTTGAAATAAAAGAAAGCTTGTGTGAGGTGGTAAAGAATGATGCTCTGAATATATTCGGGGGATGAGCATACACAGAAGTAGACTTTCGGGGGTTTTGTGGCTATAGTGGGTTGTCAGTGATAGTAATAGCACAATTAATTTAAAGATTATAAGTTCAGGAACTAAGGTTCCTTAATAAACGGATTAGAGCAAGAAATCAAAGTGGTAATGCTGCAAAGCAAAAACTGGCAGGATATAAATTATAGTTAAGATGCAATGAGTAACTTCAACCAAAAAATAACAAAGAGATTCCCAAAAGTAGATTTGGCTTGTGTTTGATAAATGTCTTCACTCTAAGAGACCGAGCCGTGGTCCCATACTACAAAACATTACATCAGTAAAATATAACTAGCGGTATTGTAAATAATGCAGTGTCCAACGCAGAGGTCCATTAAACATCCTCTCTTTTTTGCACGCTTTGTGGCATCATCAACTAAGTTAGTTTTTGACGTCATCCCACGAAAAAGAAGATGTATTCATATGGGCATACATTCAGTTCGTTTCTTTTTCAGACCACAGTTGAATAATTTGATTCTACGGGTGGCAAAAACTCTGTTTGAAGCGAGGGACTGGCCACTCTCAACAACCCGGTGTGCGTCTTGGAACGCAAATTGCTCCGACACGTGCCAACATCTTCCAAAAACGCCACACCTCTTCGTACCATGGACTTGCCTTCACCATGTATTTGGGGTCAATATCGTACAAACGCCACCACGTGCTTCGTATATGGTGTCAAACTTTGAAGAAGAAAAACAGAAACACAGCGGTGTTTGTGTTCAAACTTTGAACAAATGCTCCCATCAAAGGCAGAGTTCTACCACGCGTGTCAAACACCAGTTTTAGTACAAAAACCCATATACTTTTAGACAGTTAAATTTTTTAGTATGACTTCGGAAATTTCGCTTTAAATAAGTTATACCTCCGGAATTCACTCAGCAACTATAATTATTTGTATTTCAATTGACAAATTAATTCGTCAAAACCTAGCTTTACTTGGTGTCAAACTTTGAAGAAGAAGAGCACAAACAAAGTATTGTAGTGAAAATAAACCACATCACAGTGGCGGATCCAGGGTGGGCGAGCCCCCCCCCCCCCTAGCGTAGTCTAAAGTAGTGTAATTTACTTAATTAACTCAAGTTTGCATTAATTAAACTTGCTCCAAACGCAAGTTTACTGGATCAACCTATTTTGCCCCCCCCCCAAAAAAAAATTGTTTTATCGGATCAACCTATTTTGTGCCCCCCCCCTTAAAAAATCCTGGATCCGCCCATGCCACATCAAAGGCAAAATACTTCATTTGCACCCCCTTCCCCTCTATAAACACACAGACTTATAGTAATATAATATAAAAAATTTACTCTGTGAAAATTTTCGTTTATATTAAAGACCGTTTGATTTTACTTTGCCTGCTTCGCTGTAACTTTTGAATAGACTGGTGTATTAAGAACAATTCTTTCTGCTTGTCCATGTCCCTCATCCGATTGCTATTAGAAACGCCTGTCCGGCCTAGCATCCCCGTCTTTCGAAAGACCTATCCGATAAAACTAGGACAATCCAGAACTTTATTCCAGATTATATACAATGAGCGAGCAACTCTTTATTTTTTCCTTCTTTGCATGCCTTACTACCCTGAAAGATATGAAGGGCAGCATTTGCCTCTTTTTCGCCAAGTCAATCCCGACTAATATGGACACGAGTCCATTTTATTCTGAACTTCTGACAGGCACAGGAGAAGCTTTGCCTCATTGTCATTGAACATATCAATGCACTTCCATCATTGTTGGAAGTTTTCTTATTTTTTCTTATTTAACTGCATATTTTCTTCCTCCTTCGAGCTTTTCTGATTTTCTTCTTTGGTTCTGTCTTCATATTTTTTGGTACTTGTATGATAGACCCACTACCGCTCAAGTTGTTCATTCATTGAGGCATTACAGAACCGGTTTTTTTCGTTAGTTTCTTTCAGCTTAGCGTGAGACAAGACAAAGAGAAGTGACAGAATAGATGAAAAATATATAATTTGGGCTATATTTCCGCACGTTAGGGGGGGGGGGTAAAGTATTTGGACAGTGTGAAGTTAGAAAGCAATTCTTACTACATTATATGCAGAATAATTGTACCTAACTGTCAGTGTGATAATCGTTTGTAATGGCTTGTGACAGTCATATTAAAAAAAATCAGTATCTGAGAATGACCTGACTGAAAAAAGAAGATTAATAACTCACTCCATTGTGTGACATGTGGCAACCCTGACTCTAAGCTCAGTGCATGATTATGACATGGCAGCACATTTTTACATTAAAGTTTATTATATCAATATTGTAATCATCAGTATTTAAACGCTAAGTTCAGCGTTTAATTATTCAAACACAGCACATCTTATATTTCAAATAACCGGGTTATTGTCTGAAAGTACTTCAAAGGAACTTTTCAAGGGAAATGAGGATATTTGCTATTTCTAATAGGTCAATTTTTAAATAATCCAAGCATATATTATGCCTTTTCCATTCGAAATACCTTTAACAAAGGGTAAAGAGATTTAAATGGCTTGAAGGTTTGGCAGCTAACTTATATCATTAATGAAAGGTCTAAAGCTGAATCGGCGAGCTATGACAAAAAACAAAGAGAGAAGACGCCTCGTTTCATAAAAGCGAAATATCCGCGTCGCTTCAGTTTTTTCTTTTCGTTCTACTGGCCGTAGTCCAATTTGTATTCTTTTCGTGAGATTTCTCTCTCTCTCTCTCTTTGCTTTTTATATCATTAAGATAAAATTCACAAGTGCCTTCAACGTAAGCATAAGGCACCTTTGACAATGTCCATTATCCTTGCAGAAATAAACTTGACTAAAAGATAATTCAAAAAAGTTATTAAAAGGTTACTTGACAAAAAAAATTGAAAAAAAAAACTTGACAAAAAAAAATATAGCCTACATGACACTGAAAATATATTCTGCCAATTTTGTTCAGTGTTACCAGTGCGGATTTGTGTGCGGTATAACACCATTCTCCATACACACTAATAATCAAACGAAAAAAAAACCGTTCTAATGAGCAAAAGGTTATACACATTATTTAAAATGTACATATTTACTATTATTTAGCGTTTTGTGGGGGAATCAGGGTTTTGGAAGTGTTTTGTACTGGTTAAACATAAAGACAAATTTGAATTTTTCGTAAAAGGAGGGAGGATAGAGATTAAAAAGGTGGGCATGCCTTCTAAAAGAAGGATGTCTGGTTACCCTGTCAAAGAATAAATAGAAGTCGTCGAAGATTCCCGATTTAGGAGTAAGAGTAAGAGATTTTAATTTGAAGAAATTCCTATCCCAAGCCACGAAGGGTCCAATTCACATTTCAGAGTCATCAAAAACAATATAGGCCCAAAAAAAATCATAAAACGGCACGACAACAAAAAACTGGCTAAACTTTACTAAAACTTTAATTCATTAAACTTTACTTAAAAAAACTGTAATTAATTAATTATTTGTATTGTTTATATTTGTATGAAATAAAATCTATCTATCTATATATCTATGGCAAACAATGTCAAAACAACAATATCAGAATGACAAACCATTCGTTAGTCAAAAATATAAATATATTTCAAATATGAAAATATAATTTAAAGAAGAAAACAAGACTTGAAAAATAAAAAGGTGATATTGAATATTTGTATACTCTAATCCAGACTTGGTAAGATAAGTAAACTCCTCCAATGATTACCATTAATTATAATCCCTTTTTAAATTACAGTAAAACTATCAAACAGTTTGTGGTTTTAAAATGTATTAATCTATTATTAAAATTGGTTGGTAATTAATTTAATTAACAACTAATTACTGTTTAGTTGCAATTAATTAATTTCTATTTTTTAATTACAATTAACTGACAGCAGCTAATTAATTTTAGTTCTATCTGTTGTTATCAAACAGTTCGTGGTAACGAACTGTAAGTAAGGAGCGACCAGGCTCAATGGTAACCGAAACTCTAGAAAACGGAATTTTGATACCAATAGATACATCAAAAGAATCAGATTTTAATGCTGATTTCAACTATATAAAATTGCTGATTTCATCAAGTTTAGTCCTACCCATCAAAAGTTACGCCTGAAAAAATTTGGCTGATTTTAGAAAAAAGGGGGAAAGACCTCCTAAAAGTTATGGAACCTTAATGAAAACCATACTATCATATTCAGCGTATCAGAGAACCCTACTGCAGAGGTTTCAAGCTCCTATCTACGAAAACGTGGAATTTTGCATTTTTTGCCAGTGTAAGAAATGTCCTTCTAATTTTAGAATTAATACCAAGTTACTTTGAATTTGGTAGAATCCGGCTTAAGCCAATGTTCTTTCAGAGTATATTTGAGCCCGATGAACTTATTTTGTAACCCTTTCCCTTTTTAACACAATTTCCTTATTTTGCAATACACACCCTTTCTTAGAAGGATTGAATTTAGCTACGTTTGTTTGACAAATAAAGGGGAACATATCTTTTTATATAGTGTGACACTGACGAATAGAAGTCAGTTGGGGTTATGGCTTAGCTGAAGCTTCTCATATGCATGTAGAATGTAAGTCTAATGTGTTCCTTGCTCTTTCTTAATTTTATTATGTTAAAATCCTAGTAAATGGGTATATATCTCATTCTTTAATATTATTATTAGATTCTTTAAGCAGGAACATATTAGCCTTAATATATTAGTTATAATGCTTGCTTTTCTTTAATAATAATGAATTTCACTTCTAGCAATTATATGAACAAGAATCGATTTTTGATTGTGAATAATATTGTTGAATCTTGATTTACCATGAAATAACCATAACTATTAACTAAACAGTTCTCTTCTTTAATAATAAAATCTTAGTTTTTCTTATACCTGTGTTGTCTTGTATATTTTATTACGATGATTAGGATTTTGTCAATATATCTCTCTCACTTGGTTCATTTCGTATATTCGAGGCTTATTTAGGGGTACTCGGGTCTCATGGCTGAGTTTGGACATGGAGTCATCACCATGATAAGAACCCCCCCCCCCCTCTTACACCAGAAGAAAGATCACGGATGCGCGTGTTTTTTTTTGTATATATATATATATATATATATATATATATATATATATATATATATATATATATATATATATATATATATATATATATATATATATATATATATATATATATATATATATATATATATATATATATATATATATTATATATATATATATATATATATATATATATATATATATATATATATATATATATATATATATAGTATATATATATATATATATAATATATATATATATATATATATATATATATATATATATATATATATATATATATATATATATATATATATATATATATATATTATATATATATATATATATATATATATATATATATATATATATATATATATATATATATATATATATATATATATATATATATATATATGGTGGTTTTGTTGCTTTTTTGTCTTGTTCTTCTTTTGTTTTTATCGTGCTGAAGACGCCTTGTTTAGATACAGGCGAAATATCCGCGTTGTTTTGCATTTGTCGTTTCTTTTCTCTCCTCTGGCCGCAGTCTCGTTTGTTGTTTTTTTTTTTTTTTTTGTTTTTTTTTTTTGTTTTTTTTTTCACTGAGATTTTTCTCTTTGTTGGTTTTATGAACATAGAAGTTCGTTACGTAAGTTACGTATATTTATTACTAATAAAAACGTTCATAAATAAAATTAAACAAGTTTCGAGAAAGCCATTTAACCAAATAAAAGTAAAATTGATATTCAAATTTTGTTTTAATTATTCATGTACGGTGAGCCAAAATCAAAACCTGAATTAATTCAAAAACGTTCAAAAAAGAAATAAAAAAACAAGTTTTTTTAACTGAAAGTAAGGAACGACGTTAAAACTTAAAATGAACAGAAATTATTCCATATATGAAAGGGGCTGTCCCCTCGTCAACGCCTCGCTCTTTACGCTAAAGCTTGACTTTCTCACAACTCTATTTTTTTAACAATAAAAAACTTTAGCGTAAAGAGCGAGGCGTTGAGGAGGGGACAGCCCCTTTCATATACGGAATAATTTCTGTTCGTTTAAGTTTTAACGTCGTTCCTTACTTCCAGTTAAAAAACTTGTTTTTTTTATTTAATTCCCTAAAAAGCCTACTTAGGAGTTTAAACGTACCTTGCTATTAATTTTCACAGATTATTATAAAATTGCTTAAATTATTTTAACCACTAGCCTGAGGAAGTTCCGTGTCCAAAGTTGGGAGCACCGTTTGCTCCCAATTCCTCTAAATCTTTAAAGAAAATGTAAGGGGGGATATACTTGAACGTGACATCACTAATGAAAATTTGGCAATGCACTAAAACCTTCCCCTACCCTCTTTAGATCACAAGAGCATAATTTTATGTTTCTCATAAAAAAGACTGGGTTTCCCGCACCTCCTTTTTATAGGATATAATATCAAATTGTTGTAAGCATTTGGCCAATTTATTTCTTTGCAACAGTTTGTGGTCACTAGGCCGATTTGTAACAGCGCAAGACCCTGAGAAAAGTCAAACCGCAATTCCTTTCCACCTTGACGCCTGGGAATCGGGTAATTTGTGTACCGGAAGACTTCCTCAGTATTGACAAAGATGGAGCCACAAAAAATGTATACATTTCAAAATGATTTAATCCAGCCGGTTTCAGGGTACGTAAGATCTGAATAAATCTTTTAACGTACCAAGGACAGTGACAGTGAGATCTGACTGTTTGAACTAGTTAAATGAAAACTATTTAAGATACTACATGATATTATGCAATAGGTACTTGTCTATTATATAAAACACACTCGAGAAGTGAAGTTTGGTGAATGCTAGTGAAATAAAACGAAATATGATGAAAATACAATGCTTTAGTACCAAAATTATGAAAAACTACCACAAAGAATTATAGAAGGGGGACGGCCAAAGCGCGTAACCTAAAATAACCTAACCTAACCAAAATACCAACTAAATATTTAATTTAAAAAAAGCTATAAAGTGGTTTCTCAACGAGCCGAAGGTTATTGTCTGGTATAGACAGCGTGAAGAACCGGGTATTCGCAATACATGTTCTCGAGTGTGTTTTATATTTTAGACAAGTACCTTGCAATATTCTATATTATAAGATATTATATAAGAAACTGTACAAGATATATATAAGAACCGGGTATTCGCAATACATGTTCTCGAGTGTGTTTTATATTTTAGACAAGTACCGTGCAATATTCTATATTATAAGATATTATATAAGAAACTGTATAAAATATATATAACCATATATATCTTTAAACATTAAAAAAATTTAAATTGAATTTCCGGAGAGAAAGACCTACGTATACAGTTGTGTCGTTTGGGGTAGCAAATGATACCAAACTTAGAAATAAAGAAATGTGGGTGAAGAATGAGAAAAAAACATATGGCACAAAACCAGGCACGTACTCATAACTTTTTTAGGAGGGGGGGGGTAACAAATGAAATTGTGTTGGGTAAATTTAATACAAAGTGCCCAACATTTGAATACAAAGTGCCCAACATTCTGGAAAATTTAGGATTTCGTTGGGCCAGGACCCTGATGTCCACCTGAGTACATCCCTGACCTAACTGCACTCGAACTGCTGCAAGTTAGTAGCGGTATAATAAGCAAAAATAAAATTCTATAAGATGGCATTATCTTATTTCAAAGTTTAATATAGCCAAATTCAAATGCCAAGTGGAAGAGGAGGGGGTGAAACACTCCAACTAGACCCCGGCGCCGCGCCGACGGATCGACCGAACGCCACCGACGAGAAGCCCGGTCGAACGCCGCCGCCGCTCCGCAGGAACACCGCCGCCGGCAGAGGCGGCGGCGTTCGGTCGACTTTAAATTATTTTTACGGCAATTCTTTATTGCGTCAACCGCAAAGTCGGAGCTTTTCCTTCTCTTGTGGTTTAGTATTTCTATTTTCCTGATTAGAAATCAAGCAGAGCTTGCACCATCCCCGAGTTTTCGGGTATTTCCCCGAAAATCTATGCGTCACCCCGAAAAAAAATTTGGTTCCCCGAATCCCCGAAAATCACGCAATCACAGTGCCACCCCTAGTGATTTATCACTAGTGACTTTCCCTGCCAAATATTACTTTGTATACCATAATTCTTCACTACTCTCTTGTTCATTAATTTTCGTCTCTTTTTTTTTTACTTTGCATAAAAACCAGACAGATGCAATATGATATTGCAAATATTGCAATATACACAGTTCTTCATATGTTGACAAAAAAAAGTATCGTCTTTATGAAATGAGTTTAAATCATTTCGAATGCAGTTTCCCAATCGCTATTTCTTACATCATTCGTAGTCAAGAATTTTATTTTCAAGTTGAATAGAATTATGGAACGCATTCACTACTATACAGCTTCAGTCTTTTGTTGGATTTTGAAATTGACAGCCGACAGATTGTTTCTACAGCTGAATTGTAAGTTTGCAGATTTTTTTTTTTTTGCTGTTTTTAGAAAAGATTTTCTTAATGTTTAATACTCAATTATTGAACACATGATAGAAAATACAATCTTCTTTCTGGAACATTTTTACCCCCCCCCCCCCCCCAAAAAAAAAAAAAATGAGTTTAAATCATTTCGAATGCAGTTTCCCAATCGCTATTTCTTACATCATTCGTAGTCAAGAATTTTATTTTCAAGTTGAATAGAATTATGGAACGCATTCACTACTATACAGCTTCAGTCTTTTGTTGGATTTTGAAATTGACAGCTGACAGATTGTTTCTACAGCTGAATTGTAAGTTTGCAGATTTATTTTTTTGTTTGCTGTTTTTAGAAAAGATTTTCTTAATGTTTAATACTCAATTATTGAACACCTGATAGAAAATACAATCTTCTTTCTGGAACATTTTTACCCCCCCCCCCCAAAAAAAAAAAAAAAAAATAGCCTTCAGTTGAGACAAAATTTAGCTATATACTAAGCTATGTACAAGGTTGGGGAATTAAAGATTGAACCGGAAGTTACCCCAAAAATATGATTCATAAATAAATTGTAAATTATTGCCTATAGGGGAGGGGGATAGGGGGCTATCATTTTTAAATGATAATACCTCATTTTTTTTTTTATTGAAAGCAGGGATGCCAAAAAGATAATTATTTTTTTCATTTAAAGTGGAGACAGAAGAAAATGATATCAAATTCCCTGGGAAACCATTGAAATATTTTGATAGACCCAGGGCCCCCCATTAGGACTTGTTCATTGTCTTGGGTATTTTGAGATTTCTCATAGGCTACTGGCCTTATTTGGCTTTAGTGTGTGCTCCCTTTTAATTCGATTCTTTGGATCTTATGGAATGCCATGGCGTATCTATCACTCAGTTTACCAATAATTTGAGGTATATCTGCATAATTTCGACATTTTTGTTGTTGTCTTTGTACCCCTTTACTCATACCCTCAATTTTTTTTTCAAGGAAAACTAGGCTGTTTAACGTTATTTTGCGTGTTTTTTTTAACCATATAGTGACCTTGTTAATTATTCAGTAAATTATTTTTCTAATGAAAGCTGAGACGGTATCCTATCAAGGTGGTATCCAGAAGGGGGGGGGGGGGGGTAGGGAGGTATTATAGAGGAGGGGGGGTAGGTGACTAACTAGGATGAACATTTCAACATCTTCCTGGAGCTACTTCAGTTTGCATATTATTTCATTTAATTACACTTAAAACGGATGAGCTTTTTCATTGTTTTACCTAAGAAAATAGCTGGCACTTCATTTTTCTTCATAGCGAATAAACTATTAAGTGTTTTTTGTGTCATTGTAATTGAAGTGTTCTCATGTGAAGTGTTCATCATGTATTTTTCAATTTGATAAATTTACTCCTTTTAGATACAGTTTATAATTTGACTGATATTAGGTATTTATCAGTGTATAATTTGGAATGAATCCCCAAAAGAAAAAATGAATAATATCCAAAAGAGCAGCCAAAAGCGATAAAAAAGCAGCAGTTCAGCCTTAGCCTACGTGACATATATTTTATAAAGAAGCCAAAAAAAACTTTAAAATGCATTTTTGTAAATTGTAATTAAAAACCAGTTTTTAATACAAGAAGGCTTCTTAGGAATCCAAAAGAGCAAAAAAAAAAAAAAAAATCAATATCAAAGTCGCCCATTTCAACTGTTTTAAATGTGACAAAACAGATATAGGCAAAGGGCATTATGAAAAAATTAAGCTTTTAAGTTCAAAGTTATATTCAACGTTTTTACCCAGATAACTGACGAATTTTGTGATACGGTATTTTGAAGTTGTATATGCAGTAATCCTCGATGAAAAAAACTACTAATTTTGATAATTATTTATGTTAAGAATACATAGCTAATAGATACTTCAACTACTCGTATTATGCAAGGGTTCTGAAACGCCACAGCCATTTCGTTTCTACCAGATTTCTACTTGTCTTGATGAATAACGAAGAAGACCAGTCTCCAGCCAGTGACTTGTGAATTTTTGAACTCGTGAACAGGCTCGAATCTGTTGTAAATTTAAGCTGTGATTTGAGAAAGACTGAGGAAAACATTAATGTTTGCGGTCAACATTGATCGCGCCGGCGGCGCGCCACCGGCGTCAGTAGAGATGCCTCAGGAGGTCCCACTGGGGCACCAAATATGGGCAGAGAGTCCCTAGAGAGAACACGTGGTTAATGGGGTCAATGACCTCTTTCTCCAGGGGTGTTTTGGCCAAGTGCCGGCTAGGGAAGAATGTTATGATGTCAGGAAAGAGTATTTGTTGTTTTTGGCCAAGTGCCCGCTAGGGGAGAATGTTATGATCTAGGAAAGAGTATTTGTTGTTGTTGTTTTTGGCCAATTGCCTGCTAGGGGAGAATGCTATGATGTCAGGAAAGAGTATTTGTTGTTGTTGTTTTTGGCCAATTGCCTGCTAGGGGAGAATGCTATGATCTAGGAAAGAGTATTTGTTGTTTTTGGCTAAGTGCCCGCTAGGGAAGAATGTTATGATCTAGGAAAGAGTATTTGTTGTTGTTGTTGTAAGTGCACGCTCTCAGCGAATGTCAAGGTCGATGTTGTTGTTGTTTTGGCCATGTGCATAGAGTCATTAGGGAGAACGCGTGGTTAATTAAAACGATTGGGAATTTGGAACACCTGTGCTGTCAGTCATTAATCAAATTGTTTCCGGACAAAGTTTAATAATGTCTGACAGGTACTGTCAATCATTAATCAAATTGTTTCCAGGCGAAGTTTAATAATGTCTGACAGGTGATGTCAAGATTGATTGATATATCACGAAATGGGAATTAATTTGTTGTTTCTAAGGGGAATTATTGATTCAAGAAAGGGGAATTAATTTATTGTTTCTAAGGGGAAGGTGGGGAAGAGATATATTGATTGCGTAATCGAAGGGAGAGAATTCCCGAGAAATTGATTACATAATCAGTAGAACCCTATCAGGAGCTCGTTACGGGAATCCATTTATGGGCATAGAATGACGTAATCAACTAGGACAAATGGATTTCTGAGAAATTGATTACATAATCGGTAGAACCCTATCAGAAGGTCCTGACGGGAATCCATTTATGGGCACAGAATGACGTAATCAACTAGGACAAATGGATTTCTGAGAAATTGATTACATAATCGGTAGAACCCTATCAGAAGGTCATGACGGGAATTCATTTATGGGCATAGAATGACGTAATCGACTAAGACAAGCAAGTTACTTTCTTAATGTCCATCCTAAACCCATTTTGCAACTTGAAGTACTTATCTTTTTCACTCACAACTATACTTTACAGCTTTTTGGTTACCTCAACACCAAGAAATACCTTTCAAAGACCATTTCAGAGCAAGTTACTTTCTTAATGTCCCTCCTAAACCCATTTTCCAACTTGAAGTACTTATCTTTTTCACTCACAACTATACTTTACAGCTTTTTGGACACCTCAACACCAAGAAATACTTTTCAAAGACCATTTCAGAGCAAGTTACTTTCTTAATGTCCCTCCTAAACCCATTTTGCAACTTGAAGTACTTATCTTTTTCACCCACAACTATACAATACAGCTTTTTGAGTGTCCCAACACCAAGAAATACTTTTCAATGACCATTTCAGAGCAAGTTACTTTCTTAATGTCCCTCCTAAACCCATTTTGCAACTTGAAGTACTTATCTTTTTCACCCACAACTATACTTTACAGCTTTTTGAGTGTCCCAACACCAAGAAATACTTTTCAAAGACCATTTCAGATCAAGTTACTTTCATAATGTCCCTCCTAAACCCATTTTCCAACTTGAAGTACTTATCTTTTTCACCAACAACTATACTTTACAGCTTTTTGGATACCTCAACATCAAGAAATACTTTTCAAAGACCATTTCAGAGCAAGTTACTTTCTTAATGTCCCTCCTAAACCCATTTTCCAACTTGAAGTACTTATCTTTTTCACTCACAACTATACTTTACAGCTTTTTGAGTGTCCCAACACACAAAATACTTTTCAAAGACCATTTCAGAGCAAGTTACTTTCTTAATGTCCCTCCTAAACCCATTTTCCAACTTGAAGTACTGATCTTTTTCATCCACAACTATACTTTACAGCTTTTTGGATACCTCAACACCAAGAAATACCTTTCAAAGACCATTTCAGAGCAAGTTACTTTCTTAATGTCCCTCTTAAACCCATTTTGCAACTTGAAGTACTTATCTTTATCACCCACAACTATACTTTACAGCTTTTTGGTTACCTCAACACCAAGAAATACTTTTTAAAGACCATTTCAGAGCAAGTTACTTTCATAATGTCCCTCCTAAACCCATTTTCCAACTTGAAGTACTTATCTTTTTCACCCACAACTATACTTTACAGCTTTTTGGATACCTCAACACCAAGAAATACTTTTCAAAGACCATTTCAGAGCAAGTTACTTTCTTAATGTCCCTCCTAAACCCATTTTCCAACTTGAAGTACTTATCTTTTTCACCCACAACTATACTTTACAGCTTTTTGAATGCTCCAACACCAAGCAATACTTTTCAAAGGCATTTCAGAACAAGTTCTTTTCTTAATATGCTTCTTAAACCAATTTTACAAATTCTAAATTTTTCCATAGTAGATAGAAAAAGCTATATCATAGCTGTGAATATTTTCTCGAAAGATAAGCAGTTCTATTTCAATTTTAAATTTTCTCAATGAAGTGAAGAAAAGTTCAAATTTAAAGTTCAATTCTAAATTTTTCGGTGGAAGATAGAAAAAGTAATACCATACTTGTGAATATTTTCACGGAAGATAAAAAGTTCTAGTTCAATTTTAAATTTTCTCAACGAAGTGAAGAAAAGTTCAAGTTTTCTACTGAAGTTCTCTTCGGAATTTTCTCAGCGAAGTGAAGAAGAATTTAAGTTCTCTTCTGAATTTTACCAAAGAACACAATTCAATTCTAATTTCACCAGAGAAAATAAAAATCTTCCACTTCAGTTCTTTATTTCACAAAGACATAAAGAAATTTAAAGTTCAATTCTAAATTTTTCGGTGGAAGATAGAATAAGTAATACCATACTTGTGAATATTTTCCCGGAAGATAAAAAGTTCTAGTCCAACTTAAAATTTTCTCAACGAAGTGAAGAAGAATTCAAGTTCTCTTCTGAATTTTACCAAAGAACACAATTCAATTCTAATTTCACCAGAGAAAATAAAAATCTTCCACTTAAGTTCCTTATTTCACAAAGACATAAAGAAATTTAAAGTTCAATTCTAAATTTTTCGGTGGAAGATAGAAAAAGTAATACCATACTTGTGAATATTTTCTCGAAGAGATGAAAAATTTAAAATACTGTTCCAAATTTTTCACAGAAGATAAAAGAGTTCAAGTTCTCTTCGAAATTTTACCAAAGAACACAATTCAATATTAATTTCTCCAGAGAAACAAAAATCTTCCACTTCAGTTCTATATTTCACAAAGACATAAAGAAATTTAGAGTTCAATTCTAAATTTTTCGGTGGAAGATAGAAAAAGTAATACCATACTTGTGAATATTTTCCCGGAAGATAAAAAGTTCTAGTTCAATTTAAAATTTTCTCAACGAAGTGAAGAAAAATTCAAGTTCTCTTCTGAATTTTACCAAAGAACACAATTCAATTCTAATTTCACCAGAGAAAATAAAAATCTTCCACTTAAGTTCTTGATTTCACAAAGACATAAAGAAATTTAAAGTTCAATTCTAAATTTTTCGGTGGAAGATAGAAAAAGTAATACCATACTTGTGAATATTTTCCCGGAAGATAAAAAGTTCTAGTTCAATTTTAAATTTTCTCAACGAAGTGAAGAAAAGTTCAAGTTCTCTTCTGAATTTTACCAAAGAACACAATTCAATTCTAATTTCACCAGAGAAAATAAAAATCTTCCACTTCAGTTCTTTATTTCACAAAGACATAAAGAAATTTAAAGTTCAATTCTAAATTTTTCGGTGGAAGATAGAAAAAGTAATACCATACTTGTGAATATTTTCTCGAAGAGATGAAAAATTTAAAATACTGTTCCAAATTTTTCACAGAAGATAAAAAAGTTCAAGTTCTCTTCGGAATAACACTTTTTCTGTTCGAACTAGCATGTTTTCTAGCAAAGATACCAAATTTTTTTCATAGAAGTTAAATTTTTTGATTGTGATAACAACTTTTCTGTCAGAAGTAGCAAGTTTTGCTTAACACTAACATACATTCTCATCAAAGTAACGATATTTTACTTTAATACTAACATACTTTTACTGAACACACACAAATTTTTCTTAGAAATAATATTTTCGTCAATGATAACACTTTTTCTGTTCGAACTAGCAAGTTTTCTACCAAAGATACCAAATTTTTTGTTAGAAGTAACATTTTTTGATTGTGATAACAACTTTTCTGTCAGAAGTTGCAAGTTTTGCTTAACACTAACAAACATTCTCATCAAAGTAACAACATTTTACCCTAATACTAACATACTTTTACTGAACAAACAAAAATTTCTCATAGAAATAATATTTTTCATCAATGATAACACTTTTTCTGTTCGAACTAGCAAGTTTTCTAGCAAAGATACCAAATTTTTCCATAGAAGTAACATTTTCTGATTGTGATAACAACTTTTCTGTCAGAAGTAGCAAGTTTTGCTTAACACTAACAAACATTCTCATCAAAGTAACGATATTTTACTTTAATACTAACATACTTTTACTGAACACACACAAATTTTTCTCAGAAATAATATTTTTCGTCAATGATAACACTTTTTCTGTTCGAACTAGCAAGTTTTCTACCAAAGATAGCAAATTTTTTCGTAGACGTACCATTTTTTGATTGTGATAACAACTTTTCTGTCAGAAGTAGCAAGTTTTGCTTAACACTAACAAACATTATCATCAAAGTAATGATATTTTACCTTAATACTAACATACTTTTACTGAACACACACAAATTTCTCTTAGAAATAATATTTTTCGTCAGTGATAACACTTTTTCTGTTCGAACTAGCAAGTTTTCTAGCAAAGATACCAAATTTTTTCTTAGAAGTAATATTTTTTGATTGTGATAACAACTTTTCTGTCAGAAGTAGCAAGTTTTGCTTAACACTAACAAACCTTCTCATCAAAGTAATGATATTTTACCCTAACACTAACATACTTTTACTGAACAAACAAAAATTTCTCTTAGAAATAATATTTTTCATCACTGATAACACTTTTTCAGTTCGAACTAGCATGTTTTCTAGCAAAGATACCAAATTTTTTCATAGAAGTAACATTTTTTTTCATGTGATAACAACTTTTCTGTCAGAAGTAGCAAGTTTTGCTTAACACTAACAAACCTTCTCATGAAAGTAACAACATTTTATCCTAATACTAACATACTTTTGCTGAACACACACAGATTTTTCTTAGAAATAATATTTTTCGTCAATGATAACACTTTTTCTGTTCGAACTAGCAAGTTTTCTACCAAAGATACCAAATTTTTCGTAGAAGTAACATTTTTGATTGTGATAACAACTTTTCTGTCAGAAGTAGCAAGTTTTGCTTAACACTAACAATCCGTCCCATCAAAGTAATGATATTTTACCCTAATACTAACATACTTTTACGGAACAAACAAAAATTTCTCTTAGAAATAATATTTTTCGTCAGTGATAACACTTTTTCTGTTCGAACTAGCAAGTTTTCTACCAAAGATACCAAATTTGTTCTTAGAAGTAACATTTTTGATTGTAATAGCAACTTTTCTGTCAGAAGTAGCAAGTTTTTCTTAACACTAACAAACATTCTCATCAAAGTAATGATATTTTACCTTAATACTAACATACTTTTACTGAACACACACAAATTTCTCTTAGAAATAATACTTTTCGTTAGTGATAACACTTTTTCTGTTTGAACTAGCAAATTTTCCACCAAAGATACCAAATTTTTCGTAGAAGTAACATTTTTGATTGTGATAACAACTTTTCTGTCAGAAGTAGCAAGTTTTGCTTAACACTAACAAACCTTCTCATCAAAGTAACGACATTTTACCTTAATACTAACATACTTTTACTGAACACGCACACAAATTTCTCTTAGAAATAATATTTTTCATTTCTATGTCTGAATCTATTTGCTTACATGTCTGGGTTGGTGTTTGGTTAGGTTAGGTTAGGTTAGCTAAGTTAGGTTAGGTTAGCTAAGTTAGGTTAGGTTAGCTAGTAAAAATTTCTCCATGTTTAAGTTAGGTTAGGTTAACTTATCATGAGCGCTCATGATAAGCTAACCTAGCCTAACTAAAGCATGGTACAAAGTCGACATGGGTGGATTTTCCGGCGAGTATGGTTAGGTTAGGTTAGGCTAGATCAAGTTAGGTTAGGTTAAGTTAGGTAAGGTTAGCCTACGTACGCGCGCGTACGTAGGCTAACCTAACTTAACCTAACCTAACTTGATCTAGCCTAACCTAACCTAACCATACTCGCCGGAAAATCCACCCATGTCGACTTTGTACCATGCTTTAGTTAGGCTAGGTTAGCTTATCATGAGCGCTCATGATAAGTTAACCTAATCTAACCTAACTTAAACATGGAGAAATGTTTACTAGCTAACCTAACCTAACTTAGCTAACCTAACCTAACCTAACCAAACACCAACCCAGACATGTAAGCAAATAGATTCAGACATAGAAATGAAAAATATTATTTCTAAGAGAACTTCGTGTCCGTGTTTGGTAGAATCTGGTATCTTTGGTAGAAAACTTGCTAGTTCGAACAGAAAAAGTGTGGTATCTTTGGTATCTTTGGTAGAAAACTTGCTAGTTCGAACAGAAAAAGTGTTATCACTGACGAAAAATATTATTTCTAAGAGAAATTTGTGTGTGTTCAGTAAAAGTATGTTAGTATTAGGATAAAATGTTGTTACTTTCATGAGAAGGTTTGTTAGTGTTAAGCAAAACTTGCTACTTCTGACAGAAAAGTTGTTATCACAATAAAAAAAAATGTTACTTCTATGAAAAAATTTGGTATCTTTGCTAGAAAACATGCTAGTTCGAACTGAAAAAGTGTTATCAGTGATGAAAAATATTATTTCTAAGAGAAATTTTTGTTTGTTCAGTAAAAGTACGTTAGTATTAGGGTAAAATATCATTACTTTGATGAGAAGGTTTGTTAGTGTTAAGCAAAACTTGCTACTTCTGACAGAAAAGTTGTTATAACAATCAAAAAATATTACTTCTAAGAAAAAATTTGGTATCTTTGCTAGAAAACTTGCTAGTTCGAACAGAAAAAGTGTTATCACTGACGAAAAATATTATTTCTAAGAGAAATTTGTGTGTGTTCAGTAAAAGTATGTTAGTATTAAGGTAAAATATCATTACTTTGATGAGAATGTTTGTTAGTGTTAAGCAAAACTTGCTACTTCTGACAGAAAAGTTGTTATCACAATCAAAAAATGGTACGTCTACGAAAAAAATTTGCTATCTTTGGTAGAAAACTGGCTAGTTCGAACAGAAAAAGTGTTATCATTGACGAAAAATATTATTTCTGAGAAATATTTGTGTGTGTTCAGTAAAAGTACGTTAGTATTAAAGTAAAATATCGTTACTTTGATGAGAATGTTTGTTAGTGTTAAGCAAAACTTGCTACTTCTGACAGAAAAGTTGTTATCACAATCAAAAAAATTTACTTCTAAGAAAAAATTTGGTATCTTTGGTAGACAACTTGCTAGTTCGAACAGAAAAAGTGTTATCATTGACGAAAAAAATTATTTCTAAGAAAAATTTGTGTGTGTTCAGTAAAAGTATGTTAATATTAAAGTAAAATATCGTTACTTTGATGAGAATGTATATAAACTTGCTACTTCTGACAGAAAAGTTGTTATCACAATCAAAAAATTTTACTTCTATGAAAAAATTTGGTATCTTTGCTAGAAAACATGCTAGTTCGAACAGAAAAAGTGTTATTCCAAAGAGAACTTGAACTTTTTTATCTTCTGTGAAAAATTTGGAACAGTATTTTAAATTTTTCATCTCTTCGAGAAAATATTCACAAGTATGGTATTACTTTTTCTATCTTCCACCGAAAAATTTAGAATTGAACTTTAAATTCCTTTATGTCTTTGTGAAATAAAGAACTTAAGTGGAAGATTTTTATTTTCTCTGGTGAAATTAGAATTGAATTGTGTTCTTTGGTAAAATTCAGAAGAGAACCTGAATTCTTCTTCACTTCGTTGAGAAAATTTTAAATTGAACTAGAACTTTTTATCTTCCGGGAAAATATTCACAAGTATGGTATTACTTTTTCTATCTTCCACCGAAAAATTTAGAATTGAACTTTAAATTCCTTTATGTCTTTGTGAAATCAAGAACTTAAGTGGAAGATTTTTATTTTCTCTGGTGAAATTAGAATTGAATTGTGTTCTTTGGTAAAA
The DNA here is from genome assembly GCA_027921565.1 of Artemia sinica. NCBI lineage: Eukaryota > Metazoa > Arthropoda > Branchiopoda > Anostraca > Artemiidae > Artemia > Artemia sinica. The sequence goes on from CM051259.1 coordinate 59,954,533, forward strand.
TTCAGAAGAGAACTTAAATTCTTCTTCACTTCGCTGAGAAAATTCCGAAGAGAACTTGAACTTTTTTATCTTCTGTGAAAAATTTGGAACAGTATTTTCATCTCTTCGAGAAAATATTCACAAGTATGGTATTACTTTTTCTATCTTCCACCGAAAAATTTAGAATTGAACTTTAAATTTCATTATGTCTTTGTGAAATAAAGAACTTAAGTGGAAGATTTTTATTTTCTCTGGAGAAATTAGAATTGAATTGTGTTCTTTGGTAAAATTCAGTAGAGAACTTGAACTTTTCTTCACTTCGTTGAGAAAATTTAAAATTGAACTAGAACTTTTTATCTTCCGTGAAAATATTCACAAGTATGGTATTACTTTTTCTATCTTCCACCGAAAAATTTAGAATTGAACTTTAAATTTGAACTTTTCTTCACTTCATTGAGAAAATTTAAAATTGAAATAGAACTGCTTATCTTTCGAGAAAATATTCACAGCTATGATATAGCTTTTTCTATCTACTATGGAAAAATTTAGAATTTGTAAAATTGGTTTAAGAAGCATATTAAGAAAAGAACTTGTTCTGAAATGCCTTTGAAAAGTATTGCTTGGTGTTAGAGCATTCAAAAAGCTGTAAAGTATAGTTGTGGGTGAAAAAGATAAGTACTTCAAGTTGGAAAATGGGTTTAGGAGGGACATTAAGAAAGTAACTTGCTCTGAAATGGTCTTTGAAAAGTATTTCTTGGTGTTGAGGTATCCAAAAAGCTGTAAAGTATAGTTGTGGGTGAAAAAGATAAGTACTTCAAGTTGGAAAATGGGTTTAGGAGGGACATTAAGAAAGTAACTTGCTCTGAAATGGTCTTTGAAAGGTATTTCTTGGTGTTGAGGTATCCAAAAACCTGTAAAGTATAGTTGTGGGTGAAAAAGATAAGTACTTCAAGTTGGAAAATGGGTTTAGGAGGGACATTATGAAAGTAACTTGCTCTGAAATGGTCTTTGAAAAGTATTTCTTGGTGTTGAGGTAACCAAAAAGCTGTAAAGTATAGTTGTGGGTGATAAAGATAAGTACTTCAAGTTGCAAAATGGGTTTAGGAGGGACATTAAGAAAGTAACTTGCTCTGAAATGGTCTTTGAAAGGTATTTCTTGGTGTTGAGGTATCCAAAAAGCTGTAAAGTATAGTTGTGGATGAAAAAGATAAGTACTTCAAGTTGGAAAATGGGTTTAGGAGGGACATTAAGAAAGTAACTTGCTCTGAAATGGTCTTTGAAAAGTATTTCTTGGTGTTGGGACACTCAAAAAGCTGTAAAGTATAGTTGTGAGTGAAAAAGATAAGTACTTCAAGTTGGAAAATGGGTTTAGGAGGGACATTAAGAAAGTAACTTGCTCTGAAATGGTCTTTGAAAAGTATTTCTTGGTGTTGAGGTAACCAAAAAGCTGTAAAGTATAGTTGTTGGTGAAAAAGATAAGTACTTCAAGTTGGAAAATGGGTTTAGGAGGGACATTATGAAAGTAACTTGCTCTGAAATGGTCTTTGACAAGTATTTCTTGGTGTTGGGACACTCAAAAAGCTGTAAAGTATAGTTGTGGGTGAAAAAGATAAGTACTTCAAGTTGCAAAATGGGTTTAGGAGGGACATTAAGAAAGTAACTTGCTCTGTTTTGGTCATTGAAAAGTATGTCTTGGTGTTGGGACACTCAAAAAGCTGTATTGTATAGTTGTGGGTGAAAAAGATAAGTACTTCAAGTTGCAAAATGGGTTTAGGAGGGACATTAAGAAAGTAACTTGCTCTGAAATGGTCTTTGAAAGGTATTTCTTGGTGTTGAGGTAACCAAAAAGCTGTAAAGTATAGTTGTGAGTGAAAAAGATAAGTACTTCAAGTTGCAAAATGGGTTTAGGATGGACATTAAGAAAGTAACTTGCTTGTCTTAGTCGATTACGTCATTCTATGCCCATAAATGAGTTCCCGTCATGACCTTCTGATAGGGTTCTACCGATTATGTAATCAATTTCTCAGAAATCCATTTGTCCTAGTTGATTACGTCATTCTATGCCCATAAATGGATTCCCGTCAGGACCTCCTGATAGGGTTCTACCGATTATGTAATCAATTTCTCAGAAATCCAATTCTCTTAGTCGATTACGTCATTCTATGCCCATAAATGAATTCCCGTCATGACCTTCTGATAGGGTCCTACCGATTATGTAATCAATTTCTCAGAAATCCATTTGTCCTAGTTGATTACGTCATTCTATGCCCATAAATAGATTCCCGTCATGACCTTCTGATAGGGTTCTACCGATTATGTAATCAATTTCTCAGAAATCCATTTGTCCTAGTTGATTACGTCATTCTATACCCATAAATGGATTCCCGTAACGAGCTCCTGATAGGGTTCTACCGATTATGTAATCAATTTCTCGGGAATTCTCTCCCTTCGATTACGCAATCAATATATCTCTTCCCCACCTTCCCCTTAGAAACAATAAATTAATTCCCCTTTTTGAATCAATAATTCCCCTTAGAAACAACAAATTAATTCCCATTTCGTGATATATCAATCAATCTTGACATCACCTGTCAGACATTATTAAACTTCGCCTGGAAACAATTTGATTAATGATTGACAGTACCTGTCAGACATTATTAAACTTTGTCCGGAAACAATTTGATTAATGACTGACAGCACAGGTGTTCCAAATTCCCAATCGCTTTAATTAACCACGTGTTCTCCCTAATGACTCTATGCACATGGCCAAAACAACAACAACAACAACATCGACCTTGACATTCGCTGAGAGCGTGCACTTACAACAACAACAACAAATACTCTTTCCTAGATCATAACATTCTTCCCTAGCGGGCACTTAGCCAAAAACAACAAATACTCTTTCCTAGATCATAGCATTCTCCCCTAGCAGGCAATTGGCCAAAAACAACAACAACAAATACTCTTTCCTGACATCATAGCATTCTCCCCTAGCAGGCAATTGGCCAAAAATAACAACAACAAATACTCTTTCCTAGATCATATAACATTCTTCCCTAGCCGGCACTTGGCCAAAACACCCCTGGAGAAAGAGGTCATTGACCCCATTAACCACGTGTTCTCTCTAGGGACTCTATGCCCATATTTGGTGCCCCAGTGGGACCTCCTGAGGCATCTCTACTGGCGTCTTACCGGCGGAGCGCTGTTTTTTGCCCCGCCGCCACCGGTCTTCCCTCATCGGCGCGGCGCCGGGGTCTAACTCCAGGACATCTATGATCACCTTTGTTTCCTATGAATGAACATCTTTTACACAGTTAGATGTTAACTTTCGTAATCATTCTTCACGTGAGCAGTAATTGCTGTATGAGTTTAAGCTCGTGTTTTGTTTCTCGATTATTTGCATAAATTAAAGTCTTTAATTAATTTCACGCACGAAGCGGACAAGATTCTTTGTCTAGGCGTGTGCTCAAAGTGCTAACCTGACAAATGAGCGTAGTCTTATAAAAAAGGAAAAATTTATGATCGGTGTTGACACAGCATATTTTAGCTCAGTAAGTAATTCTATCTCATGTACGAAATAGACGGACGGACTTGATACCTTTGCCTCCTGAGGCTTCAATATGTTTAAAATTTAACTTTTTGTTTTTTCCAAACCATTTATCTATTTTCCCTGTTTAATTTATGCCCCCTCCATGAATTAAATTTTATTGACAGTATTTCTTTGATGAACCCCCTTGAATAAAATATGGTGAATTGGTTGTAAATATTTTTATTTTATTATTAGATATTACCAACCCGTTTTTCTTATCAAATAGAACATTTTCCTCTTAGGGCTCATAGAAAACTTTGATTTATATTTTATTCAATAATTGCACCTATCAATCGCAACCTGGCCTGCCCTTAGTTATCATATGGATGTTGTTTTTCTATTGAGGACATTAATATATACACATCTTCCCCCCTGGACTCATTTTCGGTCTATCATACCCAAAAACCGTGATCCCCCCCCCCCAAAAAAAAAAAGAATTATTCAATTAAATGGCTTATAGGGTAGTATCCCATTTTTTTCTGTTTTGCCACGTTGAACCGTCAAAATACATAAAACAAAAATACTTAGTTAAATTTAAGTCTTTTTCGTTTTTTTAGAAATCGTTAAAACATTAGCAAACTGTTGGTTCCCAAAGAAAACTTCACTTTCAAAAAAAAACTACAATTTCTTAACCTGATTGATGCCATGTGTTTTTCGTCTATATTTGCTGATTTTTCACCCATATTTTTTTTAATTTTGGCACCTCTGTCGCCAGAAATCACACAGCCGCATATGGAGGTCTTTTTCATAAGATTTGGATTCCAGAATTTTTCTAATTTTTAAAGAAAAATATGGTTGTTTTAGTATAACATAAGACATATAAGTTTCCACTAAGTCAATTCCAAAAAATTCTACTTTCACTGTTCTTGGTACTTAATTTTTTATTTTTTTTTTTTACTTCGGCGGAGACCCTCATCCAAGCGAATCGGCAACCATAATTCAAAAGGCGTTAGGTAACACAATATAAGTTTTACAGGGGACCGATTTTACAGGCAAGATGCTTACGTGAAACCGAAAAGAAAAACGGAGAAACGTGTTTGAAAGTTATAAAGAACCGATGGTTTGTATAAAGAAAGTTTTTTAAGGTGTATAATAGAATGTGATATAAACACAGAACCGTTTTTTTTAGTTTCTTTCAGCTTAGCGTGAGACAAGACAAAGACACCTGACAGAATATAGAATATAAACACATTCTGAACCCATTATTGGCTATGCATAACCTTCGACAAAACCCCACCCCCCCCCCCCAAAAAAAAAAACGACAATTAAAAAACAATTAAGAAACCAAAATCAAGCTTCGCTAAGCTGTCGTCAGCACCCTAAAGGCTAGCTTTTTTATCCAAACCTTTTTTCTTTCCTATTTTGAGCGCTGAGGACGGTTTAACGAAGGTCTTTTCTGAAATATCTGATTTGTCTTTTCATATTTTGGCTAGAAATCACCCTCGCTTGATTTGTTAATTTTCTTTTTCTTTGTTTACGTCAAATAATGCAAACAATTTTGATATTACAAGCTCTATTTTGGATCCGGTAATCCAAAGATATGTGACACTTTTCGTCAAGGGATACTCCGCTTGGTTGCAGTAATTTAAAGACGCACTCTTTAAATTACTTAGTGACATTTTCTTGGAAATGAAATTTAAATCTTGCCAGACCCCCCCCCCCCACCCCCTCAAAGAGATTAAGATCGACTGTTTCAATCCATGTATTCTTATTGTACTCCCAGGATATTAAAAAGTGTCCATCTTGTACAAAATGAGCCCAAAACGTACAGCCTCTTTTCTCACCACCGGATATAATCAGAAGTAGGAAATACAGTCAACTGATACTTAATAAGAAAAAAAGGAAAGCTAAACACGAATCCAGTTTTTTATACGCCCTGTAAATTTTAGACTGCATAAAGTAACGTATTCGTGTTACAAAATCCAAACTGTAAATACTTCACTCAAACAGCACCTTTAAAACGGAAAATTACCTTGAGGAAAACAGTTTCCTCCAAGCATTCTGAAGGCTCCATTTTGTCGAGAAATGATATAACCTTTTCAACAACATTTGATCTGTCTGTAAGACCGTTGGCGAATCGAACTCTTGAAAATTTCTTGCCTGGCTTGTATGTTTCGGCTTCGATTCGATATCTGACTTCTAAAATCGGTTTGGAAGTATCAATGGACTCGATTTTTAAGCATGGTTTAAATGTGAAGCTGAAAAGGAAAATATGGTTACTTTCCTAATAGATTAAACCAGTTAATTAAACTGATTTGGTAGTATCGACAGGCTCAATTTTTCCGCGTCATTCAAATGTGGCGAAAATACGCCATTACTATCCTAATAGATTGAAACAGTTTTTATTGAACCTATCAAACAGTTCGTGGTAACGAACTGTAAGTAAGGAGCGACCCGGCTCAATGGTAACCGAAACTCTAGAAAACGGTATTTTGATACAAATAGATACATCAAAAGAATCAAATTTTAATGCTGATTTCAAATATATAAGTTTCATTAAGTTTAATTGTACCCATCAAAAGTTAGGCGCCTGAGAAAATTTGGCTGATTTTTTGAAAAAAGGAGGAAAGACCCCCTAAAAGTTATAGAACCTTAATGAAAATCACACCATCATATTCAGCGTATCAGAGAACCCTACTGTAGAGGTTTCAAGCTCCCATCTACAAAAATGTGGAATTTTGCATTTTTTGCCAGAAGAAAGATCACGGGTGCGTGTTTATTTGTTTTTTTTGTTTTTTTTTTTCCCAGGGGTGATCGTATCGACCCAGTTGTCCTAGAATATCTTGGGAGGGCTCATTGGAATGGAAATTAAAAGTTCTAGTGCCCTTTTTAAGTGACCAAAAAAAATGGAGGGCAACTAGGCCCCCTCCCACGCTCCTTTTTTTCCCAAAGTCACCTGATCAAAATTTTGAGATAGCCATTTTGTTCAGCATGTTCGAAAATATAATAAGTATGTCTTTTAGGATGACTTAATCCCCCGAAATTCCCGGGGGAGGGCTGAAAGTTATGAACTTTACCCAATGTTAACATATAGTATTGGTTATTTGGAAGTATACAGACGTTTTCAGGGGAGATTTTTCCTGGTAGTGGGGGGGGGGGGTTGGTTCGGGGGTTATGTGGGAGGATCTTTCCATGAAGGAAGTTTTCATGGGGGAAGGGACATTGCTATGAAGGGGACGCCGGACTTCCCAGCATTATTTAAAGCAAGATCAGAAATTTAATATAAAAAAACAACTATTTCAACTGCAATAGCAGCAACATCGAAACTTCAAACGAACAGAAAATATTACATATATGATTGGGTTCACCCCGTAGTCAATACCTCGCTCTTTAAGCCAAAGATTTTTTAGTACTTTCATAAGAGCTATTTATTCTAATTAACGGCCTTTGTGATTAAGCGGTCATTTTTAAAGAATTGGAACAAAATTCGAACTTTCGCTTAAAGAGCAAGGTATTGACTAGGGGGCGAACCCCCTAATAAAAAAATTAAAAATATATGAATATAGAAGTTCGTTACGTAAGTTAATTCGTAAGTTACGTATATTTATTACTAATAAAAACGTTCGTAAATATAATTAAACAAGTTTCGAGAAAGCCATTTAACTAAATAAAAGTAAATTAATATGAAAATTTTGTTTTAATTATTCATGTACGGTGAGCCAAGATCAAAACCTGCATTTATTCAAAAACGTTCAAAAATTAAATAAAAAAAACAAGTTTTTTAAACTGAAAGTAAGGAGCGACAATAAAACTTAAAACGAACAGAAATTATTCCGTATATGAAAGGGGCTGTCCCCTCCTCAACGCCTCGCTCTTTACGCTAAAGTTTGACTCTGTCTCACAACTTTATTTTTTAAAACAATAAAAAACTTTAGCGTAAAGAGCGAGGCGTTGAGGAGGGGACAGCCCCTTTCATATACAGAATAATTTCTGTTCGTTTTAAGTTTTATTGTCGCTCCTTACTTTCAGTTTAAAAAACTTGTTTTTTTTATTTAATCTTAATAGATTGAACCGGAACTGGCTTGTAAGCGTTGCTGGATTTGTTTTTAAGCAATGATTTAATGTGCTGAAACAGAAAACATTTGCTATCGTATTAGATTGTTTAAACTACTTTGGATGCACTGATGGACTCGATTTTCAAGCACAGATTAAACGTGAAACTGACAAATAAAAAATCTAAAAAAGATCTAAAAACGTTTCAAAATAGACTAAAAAATAGAAAGGTCTTTTTTTCTCGAAAATCTATGAATATAAGTGAAAACAAGGGATGCAAAACGAATTAGGCTTTACAGAACATAGATATCAAACTAATATTCATAAATGCATAAATGAAAAAAGGCGGTGAGCTGAAAAAATGAGTTAAAAAGACAAGTTATGCAAAGCCCAGTCCGTTTTGCGCCCCTCGTTTTTACTTATATTCATAGATTTTCGAGAAATTTTTTTTTAGATTTTTTAGTCCATTCTGAAAACGAATTTTCGACATAACACCTTTAAATTAGTTGTTTTCTTAGACCACACTGCCGTTCTAAGACGAACAAATAAACTTTCAAATGGGGATAAATCCATTTATTTAGACAGAGAAAAAACAAGTACAAAAGTCCAGATATTTCGGTCACACGGTCACTACTGAAGACGGTCGCTGTATATGTGACCGAAATATCTGGACTTTTGTACCTGTTTTTTCACTGTCTAAATAAGTGGATTTATCCCCATTTGAAAGTTTATTTGTTCTGAAAACAAGTTATAAAAATTATATTATTTTCGACTTTTTTGTCTTCTCGAAGACGAAAAAGTCTGTAATCTTCTTTAACACAAAGATGTGCGAAACAGTTCGTGGTAACGAACTGTAAGTAAGGAGCGACCCGGCTCAATAGTAACCGAAACTCTAAAAACGAAATTTTGATACCAATAGACACATCAAACAATTGGCTTTTTATGCTGATTTCAAATATATAGTGTAATTAAGTTTAGTCTTACCTATCAAAGGTTACGAGCCTGAGAAAATTTTCCTGATTTTCAAAAAAAGGCCGAAAAACCCCCTAAGAGTCAAACGATCTTAATGAAAATATAACCCTCAGATTTAGCGTACCAGAGAACCCTACTGTATAGGTTTCAAGCTCCTATCTGCAAAAATGTGGAATTTTGTATTTTTTGCCAGAACAAAGATCATGGATGATTGTTTATTTGTTTGTTTTTTTTGTTTGTTTTTTTTTCAGGGGTGATCGTATCGACCCATTGGTCCTAGAATACAAGAACGTATCCAGGGGGGGTGGGTTACCCAGTTTGAACCCCCCCCCCCCCCCGAAATTTTTGACCGAGTCGAAAATTAGTCTAAAAAATACCCATCTCGAGGATGTTAGACAAAGTCCACGGGAAAAAAATCGGGTAACCCCCCCCCGAACAAAAATCCTGGATATGGCACTGCTAGAATATCAAGAGAAGGCTCATTTGAACAGAAATTAAAAGTTCCAGTGCCCTTTTTAAGTGACCAAAAAATTGGAGGGCAACTATGCCCCCTTCCCCGCCCCTTTCTTACTTAAAATCATCCGATCAAAATTTTGAGATGACCATTTTGTTTATCATAGTTAAAAAGCAATAAATATGCCTTTGGGTATAACATGACCCTCCTCACAGCCCCAGGGGAAAGGTTTCTAAGTTATAAAATTAGTCCATTATTCACGCATAGTATTTGTTATTGGGATGCATGCATACATTTTCGGGTGTGGGGGGGGCAAATTTTCTGCAGGGGGGCTTCCACGGGGGAATTTTCCATGGGAGGGAATTTTTCAGGGAGTGAACTTGTCAGGGAAAATTATACACTGCGGGAATTTCCCAGAATTCTTATGCAAAATTCTTTTTTATGTCTTGCTTTCTCTTTTCCGTCTCAATTTTACGCGCGGAGTGGTTAAGAGTAATTGTCCGGGGTAAATTTTTACCGGGATTTAATTGTCTAGAGGACATTTCCACGGGAAGGGGGTTTCTCCGTGGAATTGGGGCCGGATTTCCTGGCATTACTTAAAAAACGATCAGAAATTAAATAAAAAAAAAACAAGATTTTTCAAATGAAAGTAAGGAGCAACATTAAAATTTAATACGAACAGAAATTGTTATGTATATGAAGGGGGTTTACGCTAAAGTTTGAATTTTATCCAATTCTTTAAGAATGACTCCTGAAACACAAGGGCCGTTTAATTAGAACAATAAGACGCTTTTTTAAAAGTACTAAAAAATTTTAGCGTGAAGAGCGAGGTGTTGAGGAGTGGGGCAACCCCCTTCATATACGTAATAATTTTTGTTCGTTTTAATTTTTAATGTTGCTCCTTACTTGCAGTTGAAATAACTTTTTTTCAAATTTATGTTGTAAACAATTGTGCGACAGACAAGCCGGTGAATTGAGGGTAAGAAATAAAAGAAAAAACCCGAGCAGATCAAAGTTGTCGTTTAAGTTATTTTTAAGCAGGAAAGTACGCAGGGTGGCCTTGCTTCGAAGCCCAATCCTCTAAAATCTTCAATTTTCCCTAATTTCTGGGCACTTCTTATTGAAAACTATCAAATATTTTCTTCTCATTGCCCCCCCTCCAAACCTCCCAAATCTACCTGCCTACATCGCTGCAAGGGATTGTCAATAGATCCAATTTTGAAGCATCGGATTAATTGTGAAGCCGAAAAGAAAATTTGGTCCCAAATTAAAGTTAGTTGGGACTAATGTCCCAACTAAAAGTTAACCCAGTTCCATAAAACAGCGTTCAGAATGCATGTCTAGTTTGACTTGCACGTCTAGATGCGTATGCATGTGAACGCTGCGCCACTTAAACGGATTTAGAAGTATTGATGGACTCGAATTTTTAAGCGCCGATTGAATTCGAAGCTCAAAAAAAATATTTAATTACCCAATAGATTAAACCTGATCTTTAAATTGGTTTAGAAGTATCGATGGACTAGATTTTTATGCATCGACTAGATATGGACCTAGAAAAGAATAGTTACTATCTTGTTATAACTGGATAGGACGTATCGATGGATTTGATTTGTAAGCATCGATTAAATATGAGGCTGGTAAAAATGTTTAATGCCCTATTAAATTGGACCGGTATTTAAAACCTGCTTCGATCTGCGGTCTTTGGAATCTCTGGTTTGTTCAAGATTTTCAAAAAGATTCAATACACAATTTGTTGCAATTAAAAATGAAACATTTTTTGAATTTTGATTTCTTTTTTTTCTTTAGAATTTTCCTTAAATAATATATATAACTAAAAAACATTAAGCTAACAACTATATTAAAAAAATACTAAATCTTCTTTCCTAGACATGTTAATTTAAATTACAGTCCTCCTTGCCCGAAAATGGTAAATACTAACGACACCCCAGTGTAGAATTGCCCATAAACAAACTATCTATAATAAAAATGACAGAAAACCATAAAAACACCCATGACAAAAAAAACAAGGATTAAAGAAACCCTTAAACAATCCTGAAGCAACTTAATGTATGAATATGAAAAAACTAAATAGTCTCTAAAAAAAATTTCATTTCAACTTTTATGAAACAAAAAATTGACAATCAAATGGATGCGCATAAAAGGTCCAGGCGATTCAAACACAATCAATTCAAATTTCGGCACAGTATATGTCAGACCTCCGCCCTTACACGCCCGAATAGTAAAACACATCTTTTTTATATTTACGCTCATTTTATAGTACACGAATGAGAAAATTACACTAGTAGACGATTTGAATTTTTACGCTTGTTAAGTTGACCACCAACAAAGACCTGAAATTTTGAGGATTTAAAATTTTGAGGTTAGAACTTGACATCCGTGAGTTAAATTGCAGATTGGCGGTAAAAATGTTTTAATAGTCGCTTATTGCAAGCATAAGAGTTAAAGTTTAAGTTAAAAATTAAAGTTCTAAAATGTATTTGAAAATTTGGTCGAACATAAATTTTACTATAAAATCTTTTTTCAGATTAAATCTCATCGAATTTTATCCTTATACCAAGGCTTATTTTTTAGATTCTTTGCTTTACCTTGCTTTCAGGCTTTAGGCTAAACCCCCAATTATAATACGAGTGATATCGTAAGGAGTCAAATATTTAGTAAAGAATGAAGTTTTCTTTTAGTAACAAAATTTGTAATTTTTCTGTTTAACGACTAGAGTTTTAAATGTATTTATCTATTATTAAAATTGGTTGGTAATTAACTTATTAACAACTAATTATTGTTTAGTTGCAATTAATTCATTTCTATTTTTAACTACAATCAATTGACAACAGCTAATCAAGTTTTTAGTTCTATCTGTTGTTCTTTGCTAATAAAAAGCGCAAGTTCGCCATTTATTACGTGTGAAAGTCGGTTTCAAAACCCAAAATTATCTGATTTTACCCGAAATTTCAATTCTGGGTGGGTGGGGGGGGCGGGTCAGACCCTTTTCACAGCAACAGAA
>CM051259.1:59971541-60146541 GCA_027921565.1 Artemia sinica
TGTATTGGAATCGCATTTCTTGATCCTTTATTTTAACAAAACAGATTATATATTTATATTTTCTTCTTAATTTTATAGGCCTTACCGAGGTAGAATCTTTTCACTTTATCAAAAAAGGAGCAAATAATAAGAAACAATAACCAATATTACTGAAAAAATTAATAAAATTCGACTAACCGCTTCTGACAGACTCAACCATTTTGAATTTGTCAACTTTATAAAAGAAAAACACTTAAAACGTAGTATATTTTTAGTAAAACGCAAATGACGCTCTGGCCTTTAGAAAGCCTTGGGGCGTTTTACCTACTCCTGCTTGTGGTAATTTCTGGTAATTTAACTTTGACCTGATTATTAATCATTGTAATTTCTGTTCGCTTTGGGTCTCATTTATACATTGATAGTGATGTCTGTTCGTTTTAAGTTTGAATTTTTATTTGACTTAATTTCTGCTCGTCTTTGGTTCAATACAGCTCTTTAATTTCCTTTGAATTTATTTTTTAATTAATTTCTGTTCTTTTTAATTGAAATGGAAATCTGCCTATTTTTGGCCTTCCGTAGGGCTAAACCCGCCTTTACTCTCATCCTGTTACAACTTTGGATATGATTGATCGACCATTTTATTACAAGAATATTATTGAGTTAATTAATTAACTGCTTATTTGTTTAAATAAATGCATTTTAAGCTCATTTATTAAAAAGAGATCACATCTGGTGTTTAAAAAACAAAATGGGACGTCAAAAATCAATGGACCCATTTTTCTTTCCGGTTGAGGTTCCCGGTTGAGGTTCTGAAACTTTTATTGAGGCATCTTCACTGCCTGAAATTTTGTTCAGATCAGCATTAAAAAAGGATATGTCGCAGTAAGAGAAAATTCAACACAATTTTCTTCAACCATAAGCTCCTTTTGGTCCCTAGGTCAAAACTGAAAATCTAATTGATCCCTCACCCATAAATCCTCAAAATTCTAAATGGGCCCTGTAAGCAGTTAATTCATATCCTTATCATAGTCTCGGATATTGCAGATACACCCATTTGACAAACTGAATGCTTTTAGTGTCTTTTAATGTAGTTCAACCTTCCCTTCAAGATTAGTTCAAGACAATGTAGTTCAAGATTCCGGATAATACCTTAAGCCGCTCCTGAAATACTGCAGTTATACCGTTTTGACAATATGTATGCACATGGTGCCTTTTCTTTAGTTCAATACCCCCTCAACGTCTCCTGAAAGTTCTAACTCAATAGCCTCAGCCATTCCAGAAGTATTGCAGATACACCTTTACGAAAATATGGATCGACATAGTGTCTCTTGATTTATTTCATCCCCTTCAACATATCCTGAAATATTCGATTTAGGCCTAATATCCTAGATTTTGAAGATACGCCCTTTTGACAACCTGAACGTATAACGCGTCTTTTGATCAGTACAATATCCCCCTCAACAAGCCCTGAAAGTTTTAACTTGATACCCTTACCTGTGCCTGAGATGTTGCAAAAACACCTATTTGACAAACTGGATGCACATAGTCTATTTTGATGTAGTTCAACATTCCTGTAGGCTTCAACTTAATACCCTTAGCCACACTTGATATATTACAGATACACCATTTTGACAACCTAATTACAAGTAGTGTATTTTGATTTAGTTCAGCATTCCCAAAAAAGTTTTAACTTGATACCCTATGCTCTTCTTGAAATATTGTAACTTTACCCAATGGGTATCCTGATGATTGTTGAAAGATGGTGCAAGAGTTTTTTTTTGCCAATAAATTCATTTGTCTTGTAATAAGGTCTTGAAAAGACTGATGCGCACAGTGTCTTTTGATTTAGTTCATCTTCCCCTCAACATGCCATGAAAGTTTCAGCTTGATGCCCTTCAGCTGTACTTGAGATATTGCAAATACGTCTTTTGACAATCTGGAAGCACATAATGTCTCTTGATTTATTTCAATATAACCTGAAAGTTTCAACTCAGTGTCCTTACCCGTTCTTGAAGTATTGGAGATACACCGCTTGAAAACGCTTATACACTTAGCGTCAGTTGATTTATTTCAGTATCCCCTTGAACATGCCCGTAAGAATCACCTTAATACCTTTATCCGTTCCCGAGACTTTGCAAATAGGCCTTTTGATAACCTGGATGCACAAAGGGTCTTTTCATTTAGTTCAACCTCCCCCTCAACATGCCCTGAAAGTTTCAACTTTATACCCTTAGCCGTTCCTGAGACACTGGGTGCAGGTAGTGTCTTTTGATTTAGTTTCGACGTACCTCTTAATATGCCCTGAAAGTTTCAGCTTAATTGACTTAGCGGATATTAAGTTTGGATTTGGTTCAACATCCCCAACAACATGCCCCAAAAGTTTCATCTTAATACCATTAACCGCTCTTTATATGTTATATATATATGTCCTTTTGACTACCTGGATACAGAAAGTACCTTTTGATTTAGTTCAAAACTCCCTTCAACGTGCCCTTGAAGTCTTAACTTAATACCCACCCTTAGCTGGGGGTGCTACCATTTCGACTAACCGTCACAAGCACTAAACGCCATAACATCTAAAAAAAATGTATAAGTTTAAATAATAGTAATAGGTATATAATAGTTTAGAATCAAATTTCGGCTATATATTTGCACGTCAGGGGGTGGGGGTAAAGCATAGCATATATTAAATACGTAACCTAACCTAACCTAGGTACCTTTTTCCCCTAAACCCCAAAAAACTAAAGTTTTAAAATTTTAGATGTTATGGCGGTTAGTGGTTCTGACAGATTTTTTGTCGATGTTATGACGGATTTTGTTAGTGCTCCTGACGGTTAGGTGTTATGACGCCTTCTCCCTTAGCTGTTCCTAAGATATTGCAGGTACTTCAATTTTCACCTTAATAACCTTAACCTTTTTGGATAAAACTAGGATCAAACAATCCCCCTTACCCAATCATACAACCTATATGTAAACAATACGCAACTTGCATTATTACAGCCTTTGTCCTAGATGCTGTGGGGGTTTACATAATCCCTGAGGGCATAATTACTGGAACTTTTGACTATTTTGAACAAAAATGGCTATCTCCAAATTATAACTAGCATCTGTGAGGTTGAGAAGGGATGGTAACTAAGAATGGCGCGGAAGGGGTTGGTTACAGTTTACTCGCTTTTGACTTTTAAAAGAAGCAAACTAGAACTTTCGATTTGCCATCAAATGAGCCCTCTCCAAAGCTGTATCCAGGGGGAGTTAGGGGGTTTGAGCACCTCCCACGAATTTTTATTTTAGACTCGTAAAACGAAACAAAAATTAATATAAACACATCTTTGATTGGGTTTAAGGTTTTTTGTAACCCCCCCCCTAGATCCAAAACTCTGGATACGCCCTTGGCCCTCTCCGAAGCTTCTAGGAGACAACTGTTTCCATATGAAATGGCCTGGTGAAAAAAATTAATAATGCACTGAAGTTATTTCGTTGTTTACTTAGGACAATTGATGCAGAGAAGTCAATTATCAAAACAGATTTTTCGCTTTCCTCAATAATTCTAACTTCTGCGTTACGGCGGCGGAGGTTCAAAAGGCATCATGTTACAGAGTGAAAATTGAAGAGTATAGAAAACTTGTAAGAATAGAAACTGGCACTAGTATTCAAAAATATGAGATGACACATAGAATGTTGATATCAGAGACTCCAATTTAGAAATAATTCTGTAAAAGCGGCTCTACATTTGCAAGATTCTGCAGATCCCAACGCCAATTTGTTTTAATGGAGACTTGCTTACCCGTTCCGTTGGTAATTTACAAATTGGAAACGACAAGTGCTACAGAATCGGCATGGTGGCAGATCGACAGGGCACATGGAGATGCGCTTTAAATGACCAAAAAGGGACAAACTGTAGCTTGGGGAGAAAAGAAACTTCTAAATATCTAATAAATCAAATAATACAGGTTGAAATAAATTAAACAAATCGATTAGAAATGCCTGATTTGAGGAGCCGGGGGATAGATCTAACCATTCCCAAAAAAAAGTCACATAAGACCTTTTAATTACAGTAGCAGATTTGCAAAGGTGGGGCAAATTATATTTTCCGTGAAGCATTGCATGAGATTTTGTGTTCAAAAATTTATGTTCAGTTTGTTATTTGCTCAGAAAGGTGTACGAGAAGAATTATATAGTTGATCGAACAATAATCCATCCATAGCCAAATTGCCATATGCCAGAATGGCTTTCATCATGCTCTAATAAAAACGAAGAAGTAGTCAAAGATACGGCTACGCAGATTGCTCATAGTAAATACACCAGTGTTGACTTACTAAAAAGCAATTTGTCTCCCAAGATTTTTTTTTTCTGACCTCACAAGACAGAACTTATCATAAAAAATTGGGAAGGGGAGGCCTATTCGATTCCAAATGTCTTAAGCATTTTGAGGGATTTGGTGTTAGGCAACACATTAAACATTTGTGGCAATTTATGTTCTTTTGAATTTCATCTTCTTGAGCAATATTGTTGCTGTCGGTTTTTTTGTTGTTTTTTTGCGATTAGCCGCCTGTAGCTTAGTAATGAGAAGAGATGGAGATTCAAAAATTTATTACCATACGGGAATAATAAAACGGCAAAAAACAGTTCTTCTGAAGTTCAAAATACTTCAAATGATTTTTTTCTAGCCTACTTAATAGTATAAAAAAAAAACAAAATAAAACTGCCTTAGTCTCAAAAATCCCATTGTTAGGGATCACCCGAATCGTGTAGAGCACAAAATTATCATTGAAAGTCCTTAAAAATTGTTCATTTTGTCCAGATTTCTAGTAATTAGATTAGAAAAAGTAAATCGGGAAACTCCCGATTCCAATTTTTTTTAAATGTAAAGTTTTCGATTTCAGTAGAATTTCAGACATATTTGACGTATATAGTGCACGAGCTCAGAAATAGACTAAAACAAATTTAACTAAATTTGTTCTTTTTAAACCCCATTATCACCAGGTGGCAGGAAGTGGGCGACTTCTGGGTGCCACTCTCAAAGAAGTAAAACAGAACTAATCTTTCCGTAATTTTAATTACATTTTAACTTTTCTGCATTAAGACATGTCGTTGCATAGAAACATCTAATTAAAATAGCGAAATGCTATACAAATTGTTTTACACCGAGCCGCGATTTCCTATATCCCTTTCACAATCAAAACTTAAATCAATCAAAATATCTACCAATCTACCGGTCCTCATTGGAACTGTTCAGGGTAATATTCTTGTCTATTCCCTCTTCTGAAGGAAACACTATAATTGTAAAAGAGAAGTCCTATTCAATTTCCCAATCGACCCTTTTTCTAAAGATAATGGTAGTTACCCTGACACTTGCGCCCCTCTTTAATTGGGCTAGATATACAGGAACAAACGCTAAAATAATACAATTATTACTTTATAATAGGCGAAAAGTTTCTATCAACCATTTTTATAGGTTTTATTCCATTTTTATATACTTTTTAAAACATTTTATTTAAAATAATATTTTTAGTCAACTGTTCTCATTATTACACAACGACAGGACGCTCTAAAGCAGGTTGAGAATAAAATACCCATGCATTAACGAACAGAGGCGAGGATTCAAACAATGAAAACAATGGATAAATATATTACTTAGGGCTATCTCGCCCCATTGAGGGAGGGGATGGAACGGCACAATCGTCAGGGTAACGACCACTATATTTAGAAAGATTGTTGATTGTAGGGTAGTACTAGTGTATTCTTTTGGTATTATAGTGTCTTATAGTATTATAGTTCAGAAGAAAGTAGACAAAAACGTTACCCTGTTCAAACTTCAACTCGAATATCACCACTTCGATTCCCCTTCGATTTTGGTTCCGATATGGTACCCGACAGACTAAATCTACCTGTTGGCATACTAATTTAGTTCGAAATGTAGAGCTAATTAAGCCTCTCAGATGCCAAATCGATTAATTTTTTTTTTTTAATGCAGCCGTCAAACATACAAATCAAACTCAGGCCGCTCCTCTGAACTAAGGAAGTTCTTTCAATTGAGTAGAAGTTTAGCAACAGAACTTCTAAACAAAAAGCCTCAAGAAGGTCAGAAATTTCAGGAAGAAGCGCAGCCCTCTAAAGCTAAAAATTAATTATAATATATACTGTTTATTGAGAATTTAAAAATAAATACAGATAAAAATCCATAAGACAATATACAATACAAACCTTAAAACGAAACACTGAAATCAAACAGTTCGTGGAAATGAACTGTAAGTAAGGAGCGACCCAGCTCAATGGTAACCGAAACTGTAGAAAACGGAATTTTGATACCAATAGATACATCAAAAGAATCAGATTTTAATGCTGATTTCAAATATATAAGTTTCATCAAGTTTAGTCCTACCTATCAAAAGTTACGCGCCTGAGAAAATTTCGCTGATTTTTGAAAAAAGGGGGAAAGACCCCTAAAAGTTATAGAACCTTAATGAAAATCACACCATCATATTCAGCGTATCAGAGAACCCTACTGCGGAGGTTTCAAGCTCCTATCTACAAAAATGTGGAATTTTGCATTTTTGTTGCCAGAAGAAAGATCACGGATGCGTGTTTATTTGTTTTTTTTTTTTTTGTTTTTGTTTTTTTCCCAGAGGTGATCGTATCGACCCAGTGGTCCTAGAATATCGTGGGAGGGCTCATTCGAACGGAAATAAAAGTTCTAGTGCCCTTTTTAAGTGACCAATAAAATGGAGGGCAACTAGGCCCCCTCCCACGCTCATTTTTCCCAAAGTCACCCGATCAAAATTTTGAGATAGCCATTTTGTTCAGCATGGTCGAAAATATGATAAATATGTCTTTTAGGATAATTTAATCCCCCGAAGTCCCGGGGGGAGGGCTGAAAGTTATGAACTTTACCCAATGTTAACATATAGTGTTGGTTATTGGGAAGTATACAGACGTTTTCAGAGGGGATTTTTTCTGGTAGTGGGGGGGGGGAGTGGCTCGGGGGTTATGTGGAAGGATCTTACCAAGAAGGAAGTTTTCATTGGAGAAGGGACATTGCTATGAAGGGGGCGCCGGATTTCCCAGCATTACTTAAATAAAGATCAGAAATTATATATATATATATATATATATATATATAAAAGACAAATTTTTAACTGAAAGTAAGGAGCAACATCAAAACTTAAAACGACAGAAAACATTACGTATATGATTGGGTTCATCCCCTAGTCAATACCTCGCTCTTTAAGCCAAAGATTATTTAGTACTTTCATAAGAGCTATTTATTCTAATTAACGGCATTTGTGATTAAGGGGTTATTTTTAAAGAATTGGAACAAAATTCGAACTTTAGCTTAAAGAGCAAGGTATTGACTAGGGGGCCAAACCTCTAGTATACGTATTAAAAATATAAGAATATAGAGGTTCGTTACGTAAGTTAATTCGTAAGTTACGTATATTTATTACTAATAAAAACGTTCGTAAATAAAATTAAACAGGTTTCGAGAAAACCATTTAACCAAATAAAAGTTAAATTAATATTCAAATATTTTTTAGTTATTCATGTACGGTGAGCCAAAATCAAAACCTGCATTAATTTAAAAACGTTCAAAAATTAAATAAAAAAAACAAGTTTTTTTAACTGAAAGTAAGGAACGACGTTAAAACTTAAAACGAACAGAAATTATTCAGTATATGAAAGGGGCTGTCCCCTCCTCAGCGCCTCGCTCTTTACGCTAAAGTTTTACTTTCTCACAACTCTATTTTTTTTAAACAATGAAAAACTTTAGCGTAAAGAGCGAGGCGCTGAGGAGGGGACAGCCCCATTCATATACGGAATAATTTCTGTTCGCTTTAAGTTTTAACGTCGTTCCTTACCTTCAGTTAAAAAAAACTTGTTTTTTTTATTTAATTTAAAAGACAAAGACCAAGAATATTTGCATTGTTCTCTCTTTCCACTGACCGTCGTTTTCCTAGTTTTTCCTCGTTACATTTTCTCCTTTTGTCATGCTTAGGTAACATGGCCTGATAAATTATTTAAATGTAGTGATTGAAACTTATTTGTCATCCAAACTAATCAGCAAGTCAGTAGGGTCAGCCAAACTAATCGGATCTCCTAAAGGATCAGTAACACCAGTTCACACCACGTGCGTAATTTTCTACGCTAAGTGTTTAAGTTACGCTACGCATAACCTTGCACAATTAAACAAGTCCTTTCACACTAGGCTATCGTTACAATCCATAAAGTCATCATAATCATCATTTAGGATCATCCCAATCTCAATAAGCAAACTTTTCAAAATTAAAAATGTGGAACTAAAATGGAGATTCAAAGTCTGATCAAGCGTGCAAAACTTTCTAGGGAAAGATTGTCATCTTATTTTGAGGATTGCTCGTCCAGAAATTCCAGCTTGTTGCTGTTATATTGCTTTTCCATAACATAACAAATTTCCTAACGTAAAATTTTATGTAGAACTCAATTCTACTTGACACTTCTTGTGTTATGGACAAAATATGCTACGTAGGAAAATTTATCATGAAAAGCACTTACCATACTTCAGTAGCGTTTGGATATTTCTCACAGCCCTTGCGATTCGGATCGATATTTTTCAGGTTCTCTTCTGACAGGACACTCGTAGTTATGCCTATAATAGGCCTTGTCATGATCAAAAAGGTCTTGGCTTCTTCATAGGCCCCAATGAGTAGATCCGGGTACCCGTTTCTATCAAGGTCTAATCCTGCACTCAATGCTGCACCAAATGTAGCCGGTGGTTCACCTGGTATATCTTCGGCTCGGATAACCTAAAACGATCAGTAATTATATTCTCAATAAGTTGACAAAAAAAACTCTACAATGCAAAATTCCTACAACAGATTTTGCCTGTAACGATAGCGTCGACAGTGTGGCGAATTTGGTACACACGTATCACTTTCAGTTTGAAAATGTTATCTCCAAGTATCGCTACTTTGGACCAATGCGCTTGCACACTATCAAGCATATGTACATGCATGACGGGTACTAAAAAACATACCACTTGTCTCAAATTAGACCCAACAGTAGCATGGAACGGTTTCTGATCGGATGAAATTGATCGGATGGCATCACTTTCAATAAATCAGAAGTATTTTCTACTAACGTAATGTTATTGAGGGGGAAAGTGGCATTTTACGCCTTTAGTCAAAGCGCCACTGACATCCAGTCGTAACTACTCTCTTGAGTAAAATCAGAATTCTACGCTACTGTTGGTTCAAATTTAATTCACATGAGACTGGCAGATGAAGCTCGCAACCCTGAACGAGGTCTCATGCAAAGGCTTATATGATTGTGATTTCTAAAATCTAGACATTAAGAAATTTTCCCAACATCAAAATAGTGTAGCCTACCATAACTTTGTTAGCACAAGCTATTTTGTTGATGCTGTTGAGGAAAGAAAAGAAGAAACGAAAAAAAAGACTAGCGGTATATTGACTAAAATTTGATATTTAATATTTAATATGGTGACAATAAACTGTGACAGTTTAATATTTAATATGGTAATAATGAAATATGTGTTTAAAAGGTGATAATAATATTTAAAAATATTATAGTGAATATGGGGAGAGGGGCCGAAAACCTCTTGTTAAGGGTTTTCAACTATAGGGATTGAAATTGTGCACTTTTCATTTCGATTCCGCCCAATATTTGAGGCATTTCATGCTCTTTTAAAATTTCCATAAATTTGTTTGCGCAATAAATTTTTACTATTAAAAGGAAGTGATATAATAGTTACCAATCCAAAATTAGCATTAAACGACAATTTTTTTCACTAACAGGATTCGCTATTTTTATCGCTATTATTTTAATAGCGTCTATTTTTTATATTTAAAGTTATTTAAGGTACGCCATTTGGAGTTCGAAAAATGTTAAATTGATACAAACTACTCAATATGAATTCAAAACATTTTGAATTCAAACAAGCCTGAATATGATGTGACACATGCGGTTTTCAGGTCATATTCGTTAAATGGAGTAGTCATCTCGTCCTCATCACCATGGGTTGCAGGTCCCATCGAAGTTGTTTCTTGTGGAGTGTATCTTGAAGACTGAATGTCCATCTGCTAAGATTATATCAAATACCATTTTGCATGTGTTGATTAATAATAATGAAGATATTGAAATATTAGAAATCGAACAAAAAGAAGTTGATTACAGAATTTAATGTTGCATTTATTAATTAATGTTAGGAAGACTAAGTCACTAAGGCTAAGAATAAGTGAAGATGAATGAGTGACGTTGGGTAATGAAAAGATTGATCAGGTGGGCAGCTTCACTTACCTTGGTAGTATTATTAGTAAATAGGGTGGGAGCAGTGAAGATGTTAAAAGTAGAATAGCCAAGGCTCAGGGTGTTTTTTCACAGTTAAAAAAAAGTCTGGAAGAATAGGAAGATAAGTCTGCAAACCAAGATTAGAATATTAGAAGCTACAGTGATGACAGTGGTCAAATATGGTTCTGAAGCATGGACGCTCCGAAAAGCGGATGAAGATTTGCTAGATGTTTTCCAGAGAAATTGCTTAAGGATTGTTCTGGGTACCCGGCTGACTGACCGTATTTCAAACAATAGGCTATACGAAAAATGTGGTTCAATACCGCTCTCTAGGGCTATAATGAAAGAAAGGCTGAGGTGGCTAGGGCACGTTGTGTGGATGAAGGATGACAGATTGCCGAAGATTGTTCTTTTCGGCCAACCATCTAGGGCTAAACGGAAAGCAGGTCGTCCCCGCCTGGGGTGGGATGACGTCATAAAGAAAGACTTAAAGGAAATGGGGACTTCGTGGGCGGGTGTAAAAAGGGAGGCTTGGAATAGATTGGGATGGAGGAGGAGCGTGCGTAGCTGTGTTGGCCTCAGGCGGCTTAGTGCTGCGGTGAGTTGTTAGTAGTAGTAGTAGTATTTATTCAGTACCAAATCAGCATTTCCCTCCCTTGGTTCGGAGTTTATAGTGGTATAAGTAGTGCAGTAGTACATAGTATAGTACAGTAAAAGGTAATTAGTATGATATAGTTGGAAAATAAGAGGAGATCTAATACCATAATCATTTTGTTGATTAATAAGAATAAATGTGATGATTTCGATAAAAGAAATAGAAACAAAAGTCTAATATAGAACTCAAACTAAAAGAAAATGCTGATTACAGACGCTAGGAGATCAACGGCTGACTTAACTATCTATGATCGAGATCACCTTGAACCAAGGACATACGCAGGGGGGCCTAGAGGCCTTAGCCACTGAAATTTCAATTTTCCTGACTTTCTGGGCAATTCTTATTCGAATTATATAACAAATCTGCTGTTATCATCGACCCCCCCCCCGAAACAAATTTTCAAACAGTTCCTGGTAACGAACTGTAAGGAAGGAGCGACCTGGCTCAATAGTAACTGAAAATCTAAAAACCGGAATCTTGGTACTAATAGATATATAAAAAAAATCGGCTTATTATGCTGATTTCAAATATACAAGTTTCATTAACTTTAGTTTTACCAATCACAGGCTATGAGCCTAAGAAAATTTACCGGATTTTCAATAAAAGACGGAAAAACCCCCTAACAGTCATAGAACATACAAGTTTCATTAACTTTAGTTTTACCCATCACAGGCTACGAGCCTAAGAAAATTTGCCGGATTTTCAATAAAAGACGGAAACACCCCCTAACAGTCATAGAATGTTAATGAAAATCGTACCATCAGATTCAGCGTGTCAGAAAACCATGCTGAAGAGGTTTCAAGCTACTATCTGCAAAAGTGTGGAATTTTGTATTTTTTGCCAGAAGATTTTTTTTTTTGGGGGGGGGGCGATCGTATCGAACCGAGTGGTCCTAGAATATCCCGAGAGGGTAAATTCGAACGGAAATTAAAAGTTCTAGTGTCCCTTTTAAGAGACCAAAAAGATTTGAAGGCAATTAGGCCCTCTCCCCGCCCTTTCCCCCCCCCAAATCGCCGAATCAAGAATTTGGGATAGTCATTTCCTTCATCATAATTGAAAATTCCAATAAATATTCCTCTGGATATAACATGACCCCCCCCCCCACAGCCCCAGGGGAAAAGTCTTCAAGTTATAAAAAAATTTCCCATTGTTTACGCATAGTCTTTGTTATTAGGAAGTATGTATACATTTTCGCAAGGGGGGAGGGGAACAATTTTCTGCTAGGTGTTTTTCCACGGGGATGGAAGTTTCTGGGAGGTGAGCTCATCAGAGGAATTATACACTGGGGGAATTTGCCAGAATTCTGAAACAAAATTCTTTTTATATGTCTTGCTTTCTCTTTTCCGTCTAAGTTTTACGTGTGGAGTTGTTAAGGATAATTGTCAGGGGTAAATTCTTACCGGGATTGAGCTGTCTAGAGGATATTTCCGTGGGGAGGAGAATTTCTCCGTGGAGGTGGGGCCAGATTTTCTGACATTATTTAAAAAACGATCAGAAATTATATATAAAAAAAAAACAAATTTTTCAGCTGAAAGTGAAGAGCAACATTAAAACTTAAACAGAACAAAAATTATTACAAATATGAAGGGGATTGTCCCCTCCTCAACACCTCACTCTTTACGCTAAGGTTTGAATTTTGTCCCAATTCTTTAAGAACGACTCCTGAAACACAAGGGTCGTTTAATTAGAACAATAAAAAAAATTTTAAGTAAAAAACTTTAGCGTAAAGAGCGATGTGTGAGGAGGGGGCAATCCCCTTCACACACGTAATAATTACTGTTCGTTTTAAGTTTTAATGTTGCTCCTTACTTTCAGTTGAAAAAAAAAAGTTCTGTTTATAGTTTTATTCTGTTTATTCAGACTGGATTATTCTCAGTACTGCAACCAATGGCGCCAATTCAAAAAAATGTACAGGGAGATAAAGTGTATTTTCAAAATCTTGGGGGGGGGCACTTTTTTCCCTTTTTATTTTTTTTTCAAAAAAAGAACCCTAGAATGTGTATTCAAATCTAGTAGGGAGGGGGCCAAAAATCAAGTCCAGCACCTTCAATTGACGCCAATGGCTGCAACAGTTTGACTTCACCCAAGTTTAGTCCGATTTCAATCTACTATAGAGTCAAGTCTGACAACGAAGTTATCCATATTAATAGCCTGTTTCTTCAAGTGACATTTACACTAAAACAAGTTGCTTTTTCATACATCAGCACTACTTTTACTGCTACCAAGGGGTTGTCCACTTTCAAAATCCCGTTCATCAGGTGG
Source organism: Artemia sinica (assembly GCA_027921565.1). Classification (NCBI taxonomy): domain Eukaryota; kingdom Metazoa; phylum Arthropoda; class Branchiopoda; order Anostraca; family Artemiidae; genus Artemia; species Artemia sinica. Next base: position 59,984,722 of record CM051259.1, read on the forward strand.
CACACTCTATGCATAGTACAAAGCGTACAACGTGTGATGCGAGTAGGTTCAGTATGGTACGGACGGAACCAGTGTTGTTTCAAAATTGGACACCAGATAACAGGAAGTGGGTAACCCTTGAAAGCTACTACTTGCACAAATTTTAAATTCTATCTTCAATTGACTATTGCTGAAATATCAAATGCTAATGATATTTTATGCGTATGAAGAGAACTTTAATTAACTACATGTAAGATTTTATTGCTGAAAATAACAGAGTTTGTACATGAATTATGATGGACAGATAGGTAGCGGTCCATAGAAAAATTGCAGAATATAGATTAGATTTCTTCCATAGTGAAGGTCTAGTATTATCATACAAGTCCTTATAAGGTTCAATGTGGCAGCCTTAGTGGCCATCCTGTGGTCGCAAGTACAAGGAAGAGCTTTGGATCGAATTTATTTGTTTGTTAAAGATAGTCTAGGTCTAATCGAAGGGTTGCTTTAAAAATTAGGGTTTTTCCACGATTCAATTGTTAGCTAACTATTCTCAGGAAAGCATTTAATTGCGCGGGGAATTTAAAAATATAATAGCTTGGGAAAAATATTCAGCCTAGCCTACTACGCTAGCTTATCTCTGAAGGTAATTTGTATAGCACCAAAAAAAGGGTTTTCTAACTCTAAGAAAAGTGGGATGTTCTTGAGAGCGCTACGTCTTTTTCAAGGCATCGTCCAAGTATAGCCTTCTGTCGTCCGTGCCGTCGATCTCCGGGAGGAGTCATACACCAAACATCAGGGGCAGGCGATTGCTGCCCGTTCTAACCATGTGTCCCCAATATCGCCACTGACTGAAACCAAAAGTATACCCCAGGTGAACTTAATTTTTTTCAAATTTCTAGGCACTTTTTATTCAAATGATTAGTTTTTTTTTTTACTATTGTTTCGTCCCTAAAATAAAACGATCTTGCGTTTGTGCCTGAAGTATAAAGAAGTCTTTCTGCTATGCTTCATTTTCACTTTAAAATTTACACTTCGAATTCACCAACAACAACTAAATTTGATAGACACATTCCCTAACACTATTCCCTAAACAAAACATTCCATTCCCTGAAAAAGACAAGACATTCCCTAAACAAAAGGCTAGCAGCTTTTTGTTAGCTCATGTAAGCAGAAATGTCAATAAATTCAATAAAAAAATTAGACACAATAAATAAAAGTAAATAAATCAGTTTAAATAAATTAAGGTTATAATGAATTAAATAAAAGGTGAAACGAAAAACTTGAAACAGAACGGTATTTTCCGCGGGGGGGGGGGGTATTTTTCGTGGGGTAGTATCCGTAGGAGGTATTTTCCGGGGGAGGGGCGACGCCGGTCACTGTAATATATGGAGATAAATTTAAAGCCAAAAAAAGCTTCAAGATTTTTACTACTTCCTACTACTGCTTCTACCAAGCATTAACAAAAAGGATAGAGCCAACTGGTAAAGTGGAATGAGGGAAAGAATGTAGGCTATAAATCTGTTCGACAAAATGTCAAGTAACGCCTTTTCATAGCCATAGCAAAAATCACAAGAAGGGTTTCTTCATCCTCAGTGGCATCATTAACGAAAATACAGGGGACGGTCAGGATTTTTATTCGAACTCTTTAAAACGAAGCAGCAAAAAAAGTTCTCTTCAATATCTATGTGAAGGGCACATTTGGCTTTCTTTCGATTTTTTTTTTCAGGGCTTTTAGGATGTCATCTGTATTTCACAGAAATTCTTTACACATAAAATATTAAGGGGCAGCTTTCAGACCATTAACAGGGAAGAAGGTCAAGGTGTAGCCCCATTCGCCTCCCGAAACGAAAAAGCATGAAAATTATTGAAAATACACAAGTTTGGCTATTTAATTGCTAGACATATAAGATGGGGTTTTGTTCTTAAGGTGAAGCGTCATTTCCTCTGAGATAGCTACCAGATCTCCCGCAAGATCAAATCCTGGGAACAACCCTGGGTTGCATGCTACCCGTCGCGTCTAAATGAACTTGACACAACTTTGTAAATTTTTGCCGGTGGTACTGCCAGACAGTGGCTTCCAGGAGGGCAGTAACACCAGGGGCGTACGAAAAATTCATTTTCGGCTGTTGAAAATGTCGGAGGGGTAACAAATTAAATATGAAAAATATAAGAAAATGTGATATAAAACGTAATGATCTGGCGATTCTAGTCTATCCTTTATATTTCGGAACTGAATTTCTTCTTTTTTTTGTCTCTAATGTCCCTAGTCTTTGGTGTTAAAAGCACAGCAAAGAATTATCAACTTCGACTTCTGGTTTCTGTCCTTTCACAACAGATGTAAATCTGTTTTATGACAAACACATGCTGAAATATGAGCATATACCTAAAGTTTTAAATTATCACTTTGTAGAAAGAAAAGTGCGGTACTGATCAGACAATTACAACCTAATTTCGTTGTATCCGAAATTATGGGCTGTATCTAACTTGTTCGGGGATATACATGTGACGGTAATTAGAATTCTCATCTCAAGGACGTACATAGAAGATGGGCCTCAATGAACGCCCCTCCCCTGAACTCTTGATTTTTTCCAAATTTCTGGACACTTTTTATTAGAATAGTCAAATAAAATTAGTTATTGTTTTTATTGGGACACCTCCCAAAAAAAAAACCTGCGCAGACGCTCAGCTACTATGGGGAATTTTTTGTTTGAGGGTTTGAATTAATCTGTGAAATTTACGCAGCGCAACTGAATGAACTGGCTTCAGGGGGAAGGGCACAATTACTATCGGACGTGAGTACAGCCACTACGCATTATGACCAAAATTGGTTTCACTTTGGCATCGGAAAATGACATAACCGTATTCCACAATATGTATCAAACTTGTTTCAAAGGTTAATGTATGTCTATCGAAAGTTTCGATGCTTATTACGAGTATCGGTCAATCGATACTACACCACTGAGAATCGATATTTTAGGGGTTGTTGCTAGCATTGGGCAACACTATATATAGAAAGGAGTAATAAGAGTATTACTAAATTCGAGGGGTGTCCACTTTCCACTACCTGATGTACATCTCAGAACGCCATGTATGACGAACAGTTCCGCCACACTTGGCACACTTCCACCACGATTGGGACGCGCAACTTGAATGCCGAACAGTTCCGACATGCTTGACACAGTGTCCACCACGCTTGGCACACTTCCGCCACGATTGGCACGCGGAACCTGTGGCACGTTATTTCTGAAAGTTGGCACCCCCTTGATTAAATCTAAAACTGACAAGAGCTCAAAACTGTGTAGTTACGCGAATATTAGAGACTGTAGTGAAGAAGGGAATGTAAATTTTTGTCCTTTCATTTTCTTTGGCATGCTGTATGAGTTTGATTTATTGTAATACATCAAACTTTTATATAAAAGAAAGCGATGACCGTCTCCAGGAAGGAGGAGGTACAAGGTTTGAACTACACTCCCTTGAAACATTTCGTTGACTCGTAAACTGGTCTTGGAAAATACAGGTAAAAAAAATTGACACCCCTGAACAAAATAATTTTGGTACTCCCCGAACAAAATCCTGGATATAGCCCTGAAAAAAGTGCTGCTACAGAAACGATTACTCTACAGCAAGCTAAAAAGAAGAAGTGATACTACAGCATCCCTCAGTACTATAGCCTCCATTAAATGGGACAATTTTTATCTCTATCAAATAAAAATTGTTGCTAAACCTTCATAATTACAAAAACAAGGCTACCCATCTTTAAAGTCAATTTGGCACCAAAGAAAAACGCTGACAGTTCAAGTTACTATTTTTAACTAGTATTTTTACACGACCAAGTTGATAGTCTACCCCTTTAACTTAAAGAATTGCTTACGATCTTAATTTGTCAAATTAACGTGCTCCATTATTTATAGCAGCTTCCTTATCCTTTATATTCTATGCTTTTTTCTCTTGATGAAACACGACTATTATCAGCTATAATTTCTCACATAAATACGTCTTGACAGATTAGCTGCCCACCGAAACAGAAGGATTCAGTGCAAAATGTGACTAAACAAATTTTCCTTGGCTTTAGTGGCTGAAAACTTCACACAGAAGAACCAATCAGGTTAACCATAAATACGTCTTGACAAATTAGCTGCACACCGAAACAGAAGGATTCAGGTCAAAATGTGAAAATGCTCAGAACATAGACTAAAAATACATTTATCAAAAATTAACACAAGAGAAACCTTAAGACTCTTTCTGAAGCAAAAAAATTAAGTCAAAAATAAACCAACGAAGTTGAATCAAATCTTTTTATTTCTTTGGTAGTTGGGCAGGAATATCCCAGACACATGAGAGACAAGACCAATTAAACACGGGAACGGGAAAACTGAAAAATATGTTTCAGGCCAGGGCTTGCTTACTATCGAAAGAAATGGACTTCAGGTCGCTTGTGCCATATGTGGCGTTAAATATGCTATGAGCAGAAAGACGAGGCATTGTGTGACAAATTGTGCAACACTATGCTGAAAAAGTGGCACTCAAAGATATAGACTAGGAGACACAACGGGTACCCCTCGGTTTCAGGTATTTCGAACAATTATTAAAAAGCAGTTGATTGTAATAAAGATCAGGCAATCTAGATACGGCCAAAAATGGTTCATTTTAAAAGCTCCAACTATCTTTGCAAGGAACACAACAATTTTTAGACAATTTTTTTCAAAAAAAAACCTTTCGATAGGGAATTCACTTAGAAGGTAGAAAAATTTTCTTAATAGAAAAAAAAGAGAAATAAGATTGGAACATATAAAATGGACTGTTGTCAGGCACGTATTGCTATTATTGGTTCGGATTTTCAAATCCCAAAAAAACAATAAATCCTTGAATTATAAAAGGATTATAGTAGGGCCTATGATAAAAAATTATGTCAGTTTAAATTATATTAGATTACGTTGATCACAAAATCAATTAAATTGAACATACTAAATATCTTCAATAAAATTATAATCAAAACTAATGAAATTACGCTAATTAAATTAATTTAATTAATTCTATTATTTATTTAAATAATTAAATTACGTTAGGTTATATTATACTATATTATATTACACATATTGAAGAAGATGATAGAATCATAAAAGTGTTCAGGCATCTGAACTTTCGCCTATTGAGCTGTCGAAAACCCAGTAGATATGAACTAATTATGCTTGTTCTTTCGGTACCAGTAGGTAGATTGGGTTAAAGGTTTATAAACTTTTAAAGCTAACACATAGCTCGTTATTTAGGTCTAAAACCCATTAAAATTTATATTTATTGAAAATAAATCCAAAATGTGTCTCCTTTTAACCGAGGGGTTACCGACTCTCGGCCAACTGGCGTAAATCTCGGAGCGCCAACTGTCCCACCGTGGGTGGAACAATATCGAAAAGCTATGCCTGTTCATTTGATACACAGGACACTTCGTGGCACACATGCCACACTTTCGCCATATATGGCAAGCGCGCCACATGGTCTACACGATTCTTGAAAGGGGACAACTTCTCGCTCTTAAATGTCCTATTCAGAAAGCGAAAATCAAATCATGTAAGTGCTGAATGCTTAAAAATAACAAAGAATTCACATCTTTTTACTGATATCTGTTGTCTTCGCTATGCAAAATTGTCTAGAATTAAGTTTGGATACGCCATGGGTGAACCATCGACCATAAAATTAATAACCAAGTCACTTATCTGGGAGAGCGATCATGCTCTCAATTTGTCAAAAGAGCATGCGCCGGCATTCATAAGCAATGGTCGTATATCATAAAGGCGGAACGTTCTAACTCAGAAATTAGTACCTCTTTCAACCCAATGGGGTTAATAGGGGTTAACAAGATAAAACAATTGGTCCGACTACACCCACTCTTTTGTGAGTCAAATTTGACAAAGAAAACAAAGAATTTTAAATATTCAAATAAGTTTTCAGAACCGTGAGAACCATAGCATCGATTTTAAAAGTGAATAATCACTAAACGAAACAGCTGTTTACCATTGTGACAGCGCACTTCCCACGGCTAAACAAGTGTAAGGCCAGGTCAACATTTGAATTGTATAATATTTCTTAAACAAAAAACTAAAAAACAACCCTAGGTATAAACGCACGAATATATTTCAGGGGCCAGCAGCTAGCTTAAAAAAGAGGCGAGTAATATGGAATATTACAAGAAAATCGTAAAAAATGTTGGGACTTCATGGACAGGGAAAGGCACAATTCCAGCCCCTTCCCCCTATAGAGACCCTTATCTAAAGAGGACTTCCCCTCCCAAGATCTCGGAAAATTTGCATAAAATCTCCGTACTGTCACTCTACTGAAGACCCCCCCCCCCATTTTTAAATGTGGAATTTTGTATGCCATACTGGAATATGGTAAATCTGTGTAAAAATACCGATACACTTGTACAATAGCCCCCCTCCCAAATCTGGAAATCCCCTTAGCTAATATACGTTTAACACAGATCACCAGTTTCTGCCCCCTCCCCCTCCCTCCGAAACGTATATTCATACGTTACGACCAAGATTGTATCCAGGGAGGGTTGTCGGGCTTGAAAACCCCCCTAAATGCTTGTCCAACTCGTAAAACGTAACAAAATTGCATGTAAACCAATTGTTGACGTATCTTTTAAGTTTTCTTTTACACCCCCCCCCCCATGCGAAAATCCTGGGTACGGCCTTTGTCACGACAGGATCAATAACCATAATAATATTGTATGACAACCTACCTGACAAGGCTCAGTAATAATTCCGTCTTTTGATCCAAGATAAATGTAAACAACCCCTCTGTCTTCAAACGGAGCACCAATGGCCACATCATCAAATCCATCCATATTCATATCTTTCATATTTGATATGGAAATGCCAAACCTACAAACACAAATTCAATGCTTAGTAAAAATAATGTTTTTGCTTAATTACATCTGCACACAAGGATGCCCCATTGGTCGCTACCAGGTTTCAATGAAATTTTTTTTTTTTCAACAGATTAATTTTACATGGTTTTCATGGTTAAAAAACTAAAATCGATGGAAATATCAAACATGAATAAATTCACAACCGAAGAAAGAGTAAAGATAATTGAAGTTTATTTTGAAAACGGACGCTCAATTATTGGGAGACAGATATCTTATATACACCATTTCAACATTAGTACCCTCTTGCTTTTGGAAATATCTTTTGACATTATTTTAGTTGAAAATACCTTTTTCTTGTATTTTCAGAGAAAAATTGAAAAAAATACCTCCCTATTTTGAAAAATACGTTTCAGGCCGTCCCTCTAAATTTTTCATGAATTGAAGCCACTGGGGCATCTGCCTCCCCCCTGACTCCCTAACTGGATCCTCTATACCCATTCGCCAGGGAATTGGATATTTTTTGTTTTACTGTAGATATATTTTCCCTATTTTTGCATGTGTTCGAAGTCACACACATCTCCCCCTAAAAACAAATTGGCACGCTCATGCACGGGTATGGTATGTTGAATCAATAAAGAACCAATTGCAATGATTTTACAGATATGTAAGCCAAAACAAGTCCCGTCTATATGCGCTCTAAACATAATAAGTATCCTATTAGTGTTACATACATTAAATATTATTGAATTAAACTAACACCTTAATCAGCGTTCTTGCATGCGTGGCAAAAAGGAGAAAAAGATAAAAGTAATTTTTGACGTAATATAATCACAAGCAATATGTTTGAAAATTTGCGTGTTTCAAATTATGATGCCATCATTGCTCAGTAAGAGAAAATAAAGAACAGATTGTTAAATTTATTGTAAGATTTCACGCAACTAAGGGGTTAGAAACTCGTCAATGTTACTCTATGTCCATAAAGATGTTGACAGATGAGCAATTTGTGCTTGCCACAACAATTTTTTGTTTCAACGTAACATCCCTATTTTCGCTTGCCACAATAATTGTTGTTTCAACGTAACACTCTTTACTGTTCCTGGGATAATGCATATATGCCTTTTTGACAATCTGAATACACTTAGCCCTTTGGTTTACTATTACAACCTCCTCAACTTTCCCTGAAAAATAAAACTTAATGCCCTATTTTGTTCCTGAGAGATTGTGTCTATGCCCTTTTGACAACCTGGATGCATTCCAACCCCTTTGACCCAGTTCAATAGTAGCAGTAGCGGTAGTAGGGACAGTAGCAACAGCAATGGAACTGAAAGTCAATATAACTTTCTGTTTGCTTCACAGCTCTTAGTAAGAATTGTTCAAATTCTAGACGTAGCATTATCAAATATATCCTGCAATGGAACAACACCTTTTCCTTAAACTTTCAGTCCTGAGGCCTACTGTCAAAAAGCACGCCTAATTTGGATTTGTTTTGACAAGCGTCAAATTAAAGATTAATATGCCTACTTCCCACTCATAATTTCTGGATTATGAGTGTCAAAACATTCATTTTGAAACTAAATAATTACCATTTGATCCTTAAGAATGGAAATTGTTTAAAAGGGTATGGTTAAGTCCTTTGAAGTAGGGAATCTATCGATTGAAAATTTAGGTGTCAAAGAACATCAATATAAAAGTTCTAGCCGCTTGGACCAATCTGAGGTCAATTCATATCTGATGACAATAATTTTCTAAGACTTTAGTTTTGGTTGTTACAAAATTATAAGTTTCAAAATTACAATTTTCAGAAGTTTTTATAGGTTATATCCCATTTTTCTAAGCGCTGCCCCGTTGAAGAATCAGCAAAACGAATAAGAAAAATTCGACAGAATTTTGGTTCTTAAAAATCAGAACATTACCAAACGAGAAAATTACCCGAACAAAAATCCGGTACATGGCCATGTAACCAATTCAAACAATCAGATTCCATTTTTACTATTCATGGTACTTTGAATTTCAAGTATTAAGTTAAGTTAATTCGAGGCATTTCATTAGGTAATTTATTGGGTAACTTTAAGTTATCAAAATATTAAATTCAATTGCAGGATGTATTGTTAAAGATTATACCTACACACGTTCTGGGAGGGGGAATTCACTAAGTCAAAATAAGCGCAACTCACCCTCGTAATAATAGCTCCTATAAACGTTTTTTTGGAGCCAAGCTCCAGAGCGAATCTATAGAGCCGACTGAAGAAAAGTTCTTAGTGTATCAAAGAGTTTGTGGTAACAAACTGTAAGTAAGAAGCGATGCGGCTGAATAGTAACCGAAATTCTAAGAAACAGAGTCGTGATTACAATAGATACATAAAAAGAAATAAATTTTGATGCTTATTCAAAATATGTAAAATTCATCAAATTTAATGGTACCAAAATTTGCCCAATTTTGAAAAAGGGAGGAAGCGCCCTCAAAACGTCAAGTGATCTTACTGAAAATCACACCCTCAGATTCAGAATACCAGAGAACTCTACTGTAGAGGTTTCAAACACCTATGTACAAAAATATGAAACTTTTCATGTTTTGCCAGAAGGAAGATCACAGAAGCGTGTTCATTTGTTGTTGTTTTTTCCAGGGGTGACCGTGTCGAACCAGTAGTCGTAAAAAATCGTGAGAGGGCTCGTTTGATATGAGAATCAAAAGTTCTAGTGCCCTTTTTAAGTGACCAAAAATATTGGAGGGCAACTAGCCCCTCTCCCACACTATTTTTCCCCAAAGTCAACCGATCAAAATTTTGAGAAAGCCATGTTTTCAGCAGAGTCAAAACATATAATAATTATCTCTTTGAGGAGGATTTAATCCACCACAATCTCCGAGGGAAGGGCTGCAGGTTATGAACTTTGCCCATTGTTTACAGCATATATTATTGGTTATTGGGAAGTATACAGACGTTTTCAGGGGGATTTTTCTGGTGAAGGGGGAGGGGGTTCCATGGAGGAATTTTTCATGAGGCAAGGCATTTTCCATAGAGGGGGAGCCGGATTTTTCATCATTATTTAAAGTAAAGCGATCAGAAATCAAATAAAAGAAAAGTTTTTTCAACTGAACGCAAGGACCAACATTAAAACTTAAAACGAACAGAAATTACTACGTATATGATAGTGATTGTCCCCTCCTCAATACCTCACTCTTTTCGCTAAGGTTTTTAGTATCTTTAAAAGACCTTTTAATACTAATTAAACCGCCTTTGTGATTCAGGAGTCATTTTTAAAGAATTGAAATAAAATTCAAACTTTAGCGTAAAGGGCAAGGTATTATGGAGGGGGAGTCCCCTCATATACGTAATATTTCCTGTTCGTTTAAAATTATAATGTGGTTCCTTACTTTCAGTTGAAAAAACTTCTTTTTCTTTTATTTAATTGCTTTACAGGATTTACTGTCCTTGATTTAGTGTGGGCCATTATGTAAGTTTCAAATACCATGCAGCATATAGCCTGCAGTAAAATTAAAATATACCAACCCCAAATGGCAGGTTAACGAATGTTAGACCAAACTTGTGGGGCTAGAGACCTGAAAAGGTTAAATCAAGGGCCAGGTATATACACAGACATTTATTCGGGAGGGGGACAATAAAAAAAAGCAGTATCTTTTATAATTTGAATAACAAGTTTCCAGAAATCTCGGAAAATTTATGATTTCTGTCGGACCCCGACCCCCGAGGCCTTTCTCTAAGTAAGTCTTTACCAAGAGAGTATATCCGAGTAATCATAGACTCGGTTCTAGGCGTTTACCCCCCCCCCCTCCGGCGATTATCCCCACCCCCCGGAAAATACCCCCCCCGTGGAAAATAAGGCTTTCCAAATTTGAGAATATTATTTGAGTCTTATTTTTTTTTATTTCAGTAGGGGGAAGGAATTTTGGTACTATTATGCACCACTCACTCAAGTTTACGCTGTGTAAAATTCGAGAATACACCGTTTTTTTTCGTTATTTTAGAAATGTATTAGGGCTATAGATTTGCACATTAGGGGGGAGGGTAGAGTAAAGCGGTTCTGTATGCAAAATGTGTTTGGTACAATTATTCTACATATTAGATAGGTAGATAAATAAGTGTATTTTAAAGCCAAATATACGGCCATGAACACAGTAAAATAACATAAATGAAAGACACAAATAACATAGGCTTTGATTAGCGATCATCGTAAAACACTTAAATGAAACACTACATTAACCTAATAATAGTACTTAATACAAGGAAAAACGGTCACAGAAAAAAAAAACACTTAACACATGGAAAAAACACTTAAATGAAACATTAAATTTACTTTATACTGGGAATTTTTTTTTTTTAATTAACAAAATTTCCAGACACCTCGCTATTCTTCTGTAATTTTTTAGTGGCCATATCAAACAGTTCGTGGTAACGAACTGCAAGTAAGGAGCGACCCGGCTCAATGGTAACCGAAACTCTAGAAAACAGGATTTTGATACCAATAGATACGTCAAAAGAACCAGATTTTAATGCTGATTTCAAATATATAAGTTTCATAAAGTTTGGTCCTACCCATTCAATAAGTTACGCGCCTGAGAAAATTTGGCTGATTCTCGGAAAAAAGGGGAAAGACCCCCTAAAAATTATAGAACCTTAATGCAAATTACACCGTCATATTCAGCGTATCAGAGACCCCTATTGTAGAGGTTTCAAGATCCTATCTACAAAAATGTGGAATTTTGCATTTTTTGCCAGAAGAAAGATCACGGATGCGTGTTTATTTGTTTTTTTTTTTTTTTTTTCCAAGGGGGATCGTATCCACCCAGTGGTCCTAGAATATCGTAGGAGGGCTTATTGGAACTACAATTAAAAGTTCTAGTGCCCTTTTTAAGTGACAAAAAATGGAGGGCAACAAGGCCCCCTCCCACGCTCATTTTTTTCCCAAAGTCACCCGATCAAAATTTTGAGATAACCATTTTGTTCAGCATGGTCGAAAATATGATAAATATGTCTTTTAGGATGACTTAATCCCCTGAAGTCCCCGGGGGGAGGGCTGAAAGTTATGAACTTTACCCAATGTAAACACATAGTATTGGTTATTGGGAAGTAAACAGACGTTTTCAGGGGAGATTTTTTCTGGTAGTGAGGGGGGTCGGGGGTTATGTGGAAGGATCTTTCCACGAAGCAAGTTTTCGTGGTGGAAGGGACATTGCTATGAAGGGGGCGCTGGATTTCCCAGCATTATTCAAATAAAGATCAGAAATTAAATATAAAAAAAGTTTTTCAACTGAAAGTAAGGAGCAACATCAAAACTTAAAACGAACAGAAAATAGTACGTATATGATTGGTTTCACCCCCTGGTCAATACCTCGCTCTTTAAGACAAAGATTTTTTAGTGCTTTCATAAGAGCTATTTATACTAAATAACGGCCTTTGTGATTAAGGGGTCATTTTTAAAGAATTGGAACAAAATTCGAACTTTAGCTTAAAGAGCAAGGTATTGACTAGGGGGCGAACCCCCTAATATAATTATTAAAAATATATGAATATAGAAGTTCGTTACGTAAGTTAATTCGTAAGTTACGTATATTTAATACTAATAAAAACGTTCGTAAATAAAATTAAACGAGTTTCGAGAAAGCCATTTAACCAAATGAAAGTAAACTTAATATGCAAATTGTGTTTTAATTATTCAAGTACGGTGAGCCAAAATTAAAATCTGCATTTATTCAAAAACGTTAAAAAATTAAATAAAAAAACAAGTTTTTTTAACTGAAAGTAAAGAACGACGTTAAAACTTGAAACGAACAGAAATTATTCCGTATATGAAAGGGGATGTCCCCTCCTCAGCGCCTCGCTCTGTACGCTAAAGTTTGACTTTCTCACAACTCTATTTTTTTAAACAATAAAAAACTTTAGCGTAAAGCACGAGGCGTTGAGGAGGGGACAGCCCCTTTCGTATACGGAATAATTTCTTTTCGTTTTAAGTTTTAACGTCGTTCCTTATTTTCAGAAAAAAAAAATGTTTTTTTATTTAATACCTAGAAAGAATTGTTTTCTGACTTCAAACTGTCCAAATACGTTACTCCCCGGTAAATACCCCCCTCCCCGTGGAAAAGAAGGCTTTCCAAGTTTAAGAATTTTATTTTAAGTTTTATTTTTTTAATTTCCGTAGGAGGAAGGAGTTTTGGTACTTGTGTTTTAAGGGCAACTCACTCAAGTTTACGCTGTGTAAAACTCGGACAAAACCGGTTTCTTTGCTAGTTTTTTTTAGCTTAGCGCGAGACAATACAAAAATAAGTGACAGAATATATGGGAAATAGATAATTTGGGCTATATATTTGCACATAAGGGGGGGGGGGCAATGTATTTGGATAGTTTAAAGTCAGAAAACAATTCTTACTTCATAATATGCAGAATAATTGCACCTACTTTACCTCCCCCCCCCCTAATGTGCAAATATATAGCCCAAATTTGTTTCTGGGCTATATATTTGCACATAGGAGGGGGGGGGGTAAAGTATTTGGATAGTTTGAAGTCAGGAAACAATTCTTCCTAGGTATATGGCCTCTAAAAAATTACAGAAGAATAGCGAGGTATCTGAAAATTTAGTTAATTAAAAAATAACAATAAATAAATAAAAAATAAAAAAAAATAAAAGAAAATCCCAGTATAAAGTAAATGTAATGTTTCATTTTAGCATTTTTTTTTTTCCAAGAGTTAAATATTTTTTTGTTTTTTTTTTTTTTTTTCAATGACCGTTTATCCAAGTATTAAGTACTATTATTAGGTTAATATAGTGTTTCATTGAAGTGTTACTGTGTTCATGGCCCATATTTGGCTTTATACACTTATTTATCTATCTATCTAATTTACAGAATAATTGTACCAAACACATTTTGCATGCAGACCCATTATACTTTAACCCCCCCCCCCTAATATGCAAATCAATAGCCCAAATTTATTTCTAAAGTAACGAAGAAACTAACAAAAAAACCGGCGTGTTGTTGAATTTTACACAACGTAAACTTGAGTGAGTGGCGCGTAATAAACAAGTACCAAAATTCCTTCCCCCAACGGAAATAAAAAAAAAAACTCAAATAAATTTCTCAAATTTGGAAAGGGGGTATTTTCCGCGGGGGGGGGGGGTATTTTCCGCGGAGGGGGGTGGGGGGTTAAATCGCCGGCTGGGTAAACGCCGGCCACCCATAGACTCGTATATTGGGTGGGGTATTCAATTTGGGTCGATTCACGGTTCTCGTTCACTTTGGGTACATTCACGAGGGTCGGACGAATTACATAATTGAAATTATCCGTTTCCCCCTGGTGTGTTGAAGAAACAGTTGTCTCGCATTTTATTTGGTGATTAGCTTTCCGTTGTGAAAATTGGGCTTTAATCAAAACGTTTTTTTTTTCTTTGATTGGATTTAATTAGCTATGCGAGTCAAAGCTTTTTGAGTCTTATGCAAGCTTTGATGGTAAAAATTAGGTTGGGTTAGGCTAGGTTAAATTAGATTATAAATCTTAGAAATATGTTAAAAACTTAACCTTTCACCATCATGCCTTGGATAATATATATATATATATATATATATATATATATATATATATATATATATATATATATATATATATATATATATATATATTATATATATATATATATATATATATATATATATATATATATATATATATATATATATATTATATATATATATATATATATATATATATATATAATATATATATATATATATAGTATATATATATATATATATATATATATATATATATATATATATATATATAATATATATATATATATATATATATATATATATATATATATATATATATATATATATATATATATATATATATATATAATATATATATATATATATATATATATATATATATATATATATATATATATATATATATATATATATATATATATATATATATATATATATATATATATATATATATATACATATATATATATATATATATATATATATATATAATATATATATATATATATATATATATATATATATATATATATATATATATATATATACATATATATATATATATATATATATATATATATATATATATATATATATATATATATATATATATATATATATTATATATATATATATATATATATATATATATATATATATATATATATAATATATATATATATATATATATATATATATATATATATATATATATATATTATATATATATATATATATATATATATTATATATATATAAACAGACTTACCTCGATTCTGGCTTTCCAGTTAACTTTTTATACAGTGTATATTCAGTAAATCCCTCCGGTGTATTTTGAAATATATAAACAGCACCACCAGTGTCTTTTCCGTGGTAAAAGGAGCACCAACGAGTAAATCATGAATCCTGAAAAAATAAAAAAGGGGTTGATCCTCAAGAAGGGTTTGTTTCAATCGGTATTTTCTTAGGGGATGGGGGGAGGAGTAAAAAAACAAAAGCACAGATTCAAGCCATAAGGTTCCATAGTTAACATATGAGTAAATTCATCCTTACTTTCTCAACTAACATGAAATAATTAATCCAGGTACCTTAGGAACGGCATGGAGAAAAAAAAAAGCCCGTTTAATAAAGCTTGTGACTGATGGGAGGCAGCAATTGTTTTTAAATGCTAAAAAAGGACATCAAATAGCTGTAAAAATGTCAATTAAAAATTATTGATAGAAGTTTTCTGATTGACAATCATACGGGCAAATTATGACCAAAATGTGAAAAATGATTTAAAAACTAAACAGCATGCCAAAATAGCATTTATTACTCGGTCTTGAGACATAACGAATGAAAACGTTAATAAACTGCAGAAAATTAATTAAAATATGAGAATAATCATAAAACAATGTTTGTATACATCATCCATTATATAAAGTTTGGGTCCAAATGCAGGCAGCAGTTGTTTTCACCATGTCTTTCCATATATTTTTTTCTTATTTTTCTAACCTAGCATCACTTTTTAGCTTATAAAAACGCTTTACAACGCTTCACTAAATTTAAAGTAAACACACTCATTGACTTGTTAAACCTTCTCTTGAAAGAATCTATAGGTGGCTTTGATACAATAACATCCTTATGCGGTCACTTCAAGATGAAATTGCAGTGTTAGATATAGCCTCTCTTGTCTAGGCGTTCCTTCTTATGATCAAATATAAAAAAAAAGTTTTTTTTTAACTGAAAGTAAGGAGCAACATTAAAACTTAAAATGAACAGAAATTATTCCGTATATGAAAGGGGCTGTCCCCTCATCAATACCTCGCTCTTTACGCTAAAGTTTTTTATTGTTTTAAAAAATAAAGTTTTGTGACGGATTCAAACTTCAGCGTAAAGAGCGAGGTATTGAGGAGGGGACAGCCCCTTTTATATACGGAATAATTTCTGTTCGTTTTAAGTTTTAATGTCGCTCCTTACTTTCAGTTAAAAAAAACTTGTTTTTTTTAATTAATTTCTGAACGTTTGTGAATTAATGCAGCTTTGATTGTGGCTCACTGTACATGAATAATTAAAATGAAATTTGCATATTAATTTTACTTTTTTTGGCTAAATGACTTACTCGAAATTTTGTTCTGACGTAACTTACGAATTAACTTACGTAACGAACACTATATTTATGTTTTTATTACGTATATTAGGGAGTTTGCCCCCTAGTCGATACCTCGCTCTCTACGCTAAAGTTCGAATTTTGTTCGAATCAGAAACCCCTGAATCACAAAGGCCGGTTAATTAGAATAGATCTACTATATGTAAACAATGGGCAAAGTTCATAACTTCCAGCCCTTCCCCCGGGAACTGTGGGGGATTAAGTCATCAGCAAAGACATATTTATTAGATTTTCGACTATGCTGAACAAAATGGTCATCTCAAAATTTTGATTGGGTGATTTTGCGAAAAAATGAGCGTGGGAGGGGGACAAGTTACCCTCCAATTTAATTTGGTCACTTAAAGAGGGCACTAGAACTTTTAGTTTCCGTTTAAATTAGCCATCCCGTTAAATGAGATATCCTAGGACTACTGGATCGATACGATCACCCCTGGGATAATAATAATAAAAAAAAAAAAATAAACACGCATCCGTGATCTTTCTTCTGACAAAAATACGAAATTCCACATTTTTGCAGATAGGAGCTTGAAATTTCTACAGTAGGGTTTTATGACACGCTGAATCCGACGGTATAGTTTTCATTAAAGTTCTATGACTTTTAGGGGTGTTTCCCCCTTTTTCGAAAATAAGGCAAATTTTCTCAGGCTCGTAACTTTTGATGGGTAAAACTAAACTTAATGAATTTGAAATATATATTTGAAATCAGCATAAAAATCTGATTCTATTGATGTATCTATGGGTATCAAAATTCCGGTTTTTAGAGTTTCGGTTACTATTGAGCCGGGTCGCTCCTTACTTACAGTTCGTTACCAAGAACTGTTTGATAGACTAAGCGAGTGGTGTAATATCATGGCACAGAAAGAGAGCTACTTATAAGGATGGTAATGAATGTTCTTCTAAAATATATTCATTAATACCAGATCAAAGATATCTCTTCTGTTTCAGGCTACTTGAACTGCGCTAAAGTTTAAAATAAAAACAATACTTTTTTGAAAATATTTCTATTCTCATCACAGGCAGAAAAACTTTCAGCAATAAGAAAAATATATCAAAATTAAAACTTTGAATTTCTTGGGATCAAGCCATAAAAAGTCTGTTTTGAATGATGTTTTTGCTATTAAATGACCAAAAGAGAAAAACTTTAAAAATGACATATACCAGAAGATTAAAGATGAAAAAGACCACCAAAAATGCGGTCATTTTGTGACATAGAGTGCCAATTTCGGTCTGAATTCAGCGAAATGTCATCAGATGGAAATTCCGGGATAAACAATGATTTCAAAACTATAGAAATCTTCATTCACAACTCCCCAGTCTCCATGGGCGTACTTCCATCCGGGGCACATATTTCGTCACTAAAAATATAACAATCTATAGGAAATAACAGTTTTATAAATGAAAAATCGGAAGCTCCGTCCGTATAGGTAAATTACCTAAGATCTTAGTTCCACCAGACCCTCTGATGGCGCAAATGGCGTCACCGAAGCCTCTCTACTCGTCCAGAAGCGGTGACATCAATAGTACCCATTCTGGTACTATTGACTATATTGAGGTCGTAGCTGTTATTAGACCTGGGTCATAAGTTAACCATAAAGTATTTTTTTACCATAAAGTATAAGTTAGGAACAATGACGCGTTTCTTACATTAAACTAATGACAGGAGGAGGGGTTGGAATATATCCATTCAATAATGAATTCATCACAACATTTTCTTAAAAAATATAAAATTGTAGTTCCATATGCTTTTCTATACACTTATCATCTGCCCCAAAAGGAAAAAAAAAAACATAATTTTCACAATTTTTCGGCGAAGCTCGGGTGAAAGTCGAACCCCTCCTGAGCCTCACTGGAAGATGTTTCGACTGTAGGGGCCATGGGCGTACGCAGGGGGAACTCTATATCTTAAATTTTCCCAAATTTGTCAGCACTTCTAAACTCAAATTATACAGCATCTTCTTTTATGCCCCCCCCCCCAAAAAAAAAAATCCAGTGTACATGCGTGATATGGGCGTAACCAACAAGGATCAACAACAACATATATAACAGTTAATTATAATATGATTTCAGTTTAAATTCAAATCTGGCTAGCAATTGAATACAACACCTTTGTTATCATGGGAAAGCCGTCTGATTTCCGGCATTATTTCAGCATATTTATTAATATATTCTAGAATGTATGTTTATTAATTCCCAAAGTGCACTGTATTTAATTTCCAATCTGAATAACTCATTAGAAATAAATCTTCCACTGAATTTTTTAAATATTCAAGAAGCTGTCAATCAAAGCTTGCATGGATATCCCGTACAATCCAATATATGGAAAAGCAGGATTTCGAATAGGTGTTTCACTGATGATGGTTTACCACGGAGTTCATTTTTAACACGAATAACAAGAAGTTTATATTCCCTTGGTAAACGGCGTATGCCACCACGTATGCAGAAGTGGGGCCTCCTCCACCCTAAATCTCATAATTGATACGATATTTTATATAATTTTTCCAATTTTTAAGCGATGCTCTTATTTTTTCTATTTTAATAAATCTACCCTCTACCCCCCCCCCTTCCCGAATGTTTCTATGTACGTGCATACCTATGCAAAAAAAGGAAGTTTTCGGGCTAAAAATCTAAAACGATGTATATTTCTTTTTGGTGTCGAGATAGACACGTAAGCAGGATTTTTCGGGAGGAAGGGAATCAATGATATAAAACACAACTTTCCGTTGATAATTTGAATAAAAAGTCCCAGTTTCGCCCCTTGATTCACAGTTTAATAAAGATCTAAAGCTAAACATGACAAAGAATGGTTTAAAAAGTCAAGTAAAACACGAAGTAAAAGTAAAAAAAAAAAAAATATTGCGATTATTCCTCCCGTTTAAGAAGAAAATCATCCTCGGGTAATATAGCCTTTTTTCTACATTTTTACTCGAACAGTTTTAACTTTTTTTTTTTTTTTTTTTTTTACTCGGACGATTTTTGCGGATAATATTTTTCTTAGTTGGTTTTCACACAATATTCAGTTTTTTCTATTTTATAAATTCATCCTCGTCCTCCCCTCCAAAAACCATTTTTTTTATACATGCCCATTCAAAAGAGAATGATGGGGACTCAGATCTGAAACACAAATTTCTCAAAGAATATATTCTAATTTGGTTCAATTTGCGTGTCTTGCTGTTTGCATGATAGCAAATAAAAAAAAATCCTAGTTTAGTTTTGTCCCTTGATTGATAGATTATTAAAGATCTAAAGCCAAATACGACAAAATTCATAATCTACAAAAATCTCCAAAATTGGACCACAGTTCAGTGAAATTATGGACAAGAATGCATACTGCGATTATTTCGCATGCATAAAAAAAAGTCCTCAGACAATATAGATATTTTTTTTAAATTATCCTAGCGTCCTCAGATAATATTATGAAAGTTTTGACATTTTTTACTCGAATATTTTTACATATTTTTTTCTCGAAAAATTTTATACAAACTTTACAGGAGAGTTGAACCATTGAAACATTTTAGGTTTTTGAGTCCTATTAAGGACCAGTTGTTTGTACAAGACAGGTGTTTTAAGGAGCCGAAGTACGTTAAAACAAGGTCTAGAAAATAATTGCTTAATTGTTGCAATTAAGGCTTCAAAATCACAAAGTGAAATTCAAACAAAGGAGAACTAAAAGATTTTTCAAACAGAATTACGAGTAATGGATTTATAACTAGTAAATGCATAGATTAATTATATATTTTGACCGATTTTTTGTCTAAAGTCCGCTTTTATGTTTCTTGCTTTAGTTCTTCGCTTTTCTGGCTTCCATTTTCCAGCTTTCTAGTTTTTATTAGTTCGCATTGCTTTAGTGTTCTATTCTCCCTTTTAGCTCTTTAGGCTACGTTACTATAGTTTTTCTCACTGCCTTAAAAAGACACTGTTAAGCAGTAGCACATGTATTTCCTTAGAGGGGGGGGGGGGTCAGAGATAGAAAAACTGTACGAGAAGTACGAAAAAAGGCCTAGAAATCCTGAGATCTCAAAAAAGCACGGGCCAGGGCCACCCAACGTTGGTGCATGGATCATATTTTAATGTTGCCTAAATAGTTGCTATATTTATTTTTCTCCCAATATATAAAGATTCCCTGAGGTTGAATAATCAAACTTATTTCAGATTTGAAGAGGAAGTAGACTACCCCCAAACTTTCAATGGACTGCCGTTAGATCCGTCAAATTCCTAAATTTAAAAGCAAAATAAATCTTCCTGATTAAGATCCTTCCACATCAAAAGTAAGTCAATTAGAGCAAAAATACAAGCATAGAGACACAGTTTATAGAATTATCTATAGACTGTGCATAGAGACGAGATACTGAAGCAAAATCTGATAACATCTTATAAGACCCTTAAAATGGCCCCAAATCTACCTTGCGAGGCTGCTGACACATCTCTGGATTGGGGATGATTTACTGTACCTTTAAGATGAAACTGACAGAAAAGATTTACGACCCATAAAAGGTGAGGGTCCTGACTATGGGATCAGAATTTTATTGCTTTTGCCTATTTGTAAATGGATCCTCCATTACAAAAGGAATTCGTTAGATAATAAATAATAATCACAATTTTGATTTCCTTTTTTTGTCTATTCTTTCTTAAGATGCAAACATGGTAAACAGTTTTACCGATTGATTTTGTATTCAAGGAGTTTCTGAACCATTATATACTTTATCCAAAAAAAGAAAAATGCTGGAAATAAGAACCTTCAATAGAAATAACATAAAATAATAGAGAAAAAGAATAATGTTTGATGGTGAGGCAAGGCCTAAGGCCGAATCCAGAATTTTGTTCGGAGAGGGGGGGGGGTAAAAAAACTTTAAAACGCATAAAAAATGGGTAATGTGCATTTTTTGATGTTTTACGAGTCGGAAAAACATTGTGTGTGTGTGTGTGTGGGGGGGGGGGGGGGGTTCAAACGCCATAGCCCCCCTCCTGGATACGATTTTGTGATGAGGATGTTTTTAATGACAAGTTACTTTGGTGGATAATGGGATCTAGATCTCTTTGTTATACAGTTGTAGCAGACATGCACGCAGGGGGACTCGTAATGGCGTTAATTTTCGGAAATGTAGAGGGATGAGAATGTGTTTATAAAATATAGGAGGGACGATTTTATTGTTTTTCAATGTTTTCAATGATAATACCAAAAAAGGCATTTTTCAATGAAAACACCACAAAAAGCGTATTTTTCAAAATCAGGGGGGACGAACAAAGTAATGCAACAGCAGAAAATTGTAAGCCACTATATTCAAGGTCACCCCTAAAAGAAAAATATAATTTACTCTCCTTTAATTCTGTGGTAAAAAATGCATTTTTAATTACATCATTTTACCTCGTTTACCTCTTCTGTTGGTTTTTGCGATCCAATGACAGTACTCCTTAAAGAAATGCAGTTCCAGGAAGGACAAATAACCCTGCCTTTTTTACAAAAAAAAATTAAAATGTGCATAAAAAAAATTTTATATGCATTTTTCAGCGTCTTCACGAATCAGTAAAAATTTATGGGAGGGGGGGGGGGGTTCAAACCCAGGCTTTTCGCTTAGATACGGTCTTGGAAGAGCCTCAAGAAATCTGAAGATTTTTACGATTGTTCCTACAATTTTTTACACTGTCCATGGCATTCAACCATTTATTAGCTTATTTTCACTCTTTTCCTAAAAAGTGAGCTCGTCCACCAAATGAGATCCTATGTACGTCCCTGTCCATATACTCCAGCGCTTCCACCACCTATGTTTGTATGTTGTCTTAGCTTAAGTTTTCCGGAGATCCAAAAACTGCTTATCTTTAAGGGTTGAACCACAGTAGACAGAATATACCAGTATGATCATTCTCTATCTCACCCATTATAAAAACCCGGACCGGGGTGCGAGTGCTCCGGAGAACGTTTTTGCAGATATAACATAGGCGAAGTCAGATTAGCGGGAATGCAGGTTAGTCTGTTTCCGTCTGTTTCCATCAAAGTGCATTGAAACAATCGAAACAGACGGAAACAGACTAACCCGCATTCCCGCTAATGCAGAAATAAGTGGGAGGAGCTTTTTGTGAACGAAGACCAGAAATGATCTGCGATAAGCTTACTGGTATATTCTGTCTACTGTGGGTTGAACAGAGCTATGTGCATATGCGCATCTAAGGGGCAGTTCCTTCCCCAATGAAAACTCATTGCCTCCCAGGAAAAATCCTAATAATGGAGGGCTTAGTTATGAATCGCAACTTACGATAGAAAAATATAAATTTGCTCTCCTTAGATACCCCGTTGCCACCTCTCAAAAAAAAATCTTTAAATGTGCCCATGGATATCAAGTAAAACTATCTCATAGCCACAGTAGACAGAATATACCAGTAAGCTTATCGCAGATCATTTCTGGTCTTCGTCTGACTTCGCCTATGCTTATATCTACAAAAACGTTCTCCGGAGCACTCGCACCCCGGTCCGGGTTTTTATAATGGGTGAGATAGAGAATGATCAGACTGGTATATTCCGTCTACTGTGCTCATAGCATACAAGATAATGTCCAATCTGTTAAGAGATAGTGCCACAATACACATTATAGAAAATCCTATACAAAATTTGTAATAAAACCCTTTGATCTTATCTTAAGAAATACGAGGGTTACTTCCCATTTCCCAAGTGCCAATTAGCAGCAATTACACACATTTCCTCACAACAATAAAAATCCAAGAAGGGCGCCATTTTTCAATGACAACAAAAAAACTAAAAAGTACTGTTTTCTTGAGATGTGCTCTTCAGTAGATTTCTTTGAAAAATGTAACAGAAATATGCACATAGTACAAAGGCCAACCGACCTCCAGAAAAACGAAAGCTTGGCACCCGTTCAAAGGGGTGCCATATTTCAATGACAACAAAAAAGATTCGTTTAAATTACTCTAAGGGCGTAGAAAAAGATTACACAAAAACGTAGAGTGAAGGATACACAATCAAGAACATTTTTTATCAGCAGCACAAAAAAGAATAATTCGTACACTTCCAACTTTATATGTAGACTCACCCAGTGAATAAGGGAAACTACAATCTTGACAGCTCATGTCCATTAACAAGCACAGACACTTCCATATAATAGATTTAGACACATGATTGCTTTATTCTTTTTATAATGCAATATGACAAACATATGAAAGCTTGTAGGTGTAACTCAAATGACAGGAATAATAATAATAAAAAAAAATAATAATAATAATAAAAAAATTACGTATAAATGGATGACGGAACGAAATTTTCGAGGGGTTGGCCACTCATAAAAAGACATGCCAGAGGAAGTACAAGAAAACGTGTACAAGGAAACGTGGCGTGACAGAAATGCGCCGCGCATTGTAGAACAAGTGACGCTCCGCGATGTACAGCAGATGACGAGGAGCTCTCCGAAAAACAGTTTTCGATTTATTTTCTCGTCAGAGGTTCTATACGTAAATATGAATTAATGCAGCAATAACAAGTTTTATTTCTAGCCGTTTCCTTAGCAATTATTTTTTTTTAGATATTAAATTGTACCTTCAAGAAGCAATCACAAAATGAATGTTCATCTTCTTCAGTTATTATTAAACTTCTTCACGAAAATGGTGTTGAACATTTGTAATTAGCCTCTTCATAAAACATTAAATAAAAAAAACAAGTTTTTTAAACTGAAAGTAAGGAGCGACAATAAAACATAAAACGAACAGAAATTATTCCGTATATGAAAGGGGCTGTCCCCTCCTCAACGCCTCGCTCTTTACGCTAAAGTTTTTTATTGTTTTAAAAAATAAAGTTGTGAGACAGAGTCAAACTTTAGCGTAAAGAGCGAGGCGTTGAGGAGGGGACAGCCCCTTTCATATACGGAATAATTTCTGTTCGTTTTAAGTTTTATTGTCGCTCCTTACTTTCAGTTTAAAAAAATGTTTTTTTTATTTAATTTTTGAACGTTTTTGAATAAATGCAGGTTTTGATCTTGGCTCACCGTACATGAATAATTAAAACAAAATTTTCATATTAATTTACTTTTATTTAGTTAAATGGCTTTCTCGAAACTTGTTTAATTATATTTACGAACGTTTTTATTAGTAATAAATATACGTAACTTACGAATTAACTTACGTAACGAACTTCTATATTCATATATTTTTAATTTGTTTATTAGGGGGTTCGCCCCCTAGTCAATACCTTGCTCTTTAAGCGAAAGTTCGAATTTTGTTCCAATTCTTTAAAAATGACCGCTTAATCACAAAGGCCGTTAATTAGAATAAATAGCTCTTATGAAAGTACTAAAAAATCTTTGGCTTAAAGAGCGAGGTATTGACTACGGGGTGAACCCAATCATATATGTAATATTTTCTGTTCGTTTGAAGTTTCGATGTTGCTGCTATTGCAGTTGAAATAGTTGTTTTTTTATATTAAATTTCTGATCTTGCTTTAAATAATGCTGGGAAGTCCGGCGTCCCCTTCATAGCAATGTCCCTTCCCCCATGAAAACTTCCTTCATGGAAAGATCCTCCCACATAACCCCCGAACCACCCCCCCCCCACTACCAGGAAAAATCTCCCCTGAAAACGTCTGTATACTTCCAAATAACCAATACTATATGTTAACATTGGGTAAAGTTCATAACTTTCAGCCCTCCCCCCGGGAATTTCGGGGGATTAAGTCATCCTAAAAGACATACTTATTATATTTTCGAACATGCTGAACAAAATGGCTATCTCAAAATTTTGATCAGGTGACTTCGGGAAAAAATGAGCGTGGGAGGGGGCCTAGTTGCCCTCCATTTTTTTGGTCACTTAAAAAGGGCACTAGAACTTTTAATTTCCATTCCAATGAGCCCTCCCACGATATTCTAGGACAACTGGGTCGATACGATCACCCCTGGAAAAAAAAACAAAAAAAAAAAAACAAATAAACACGCACCCGTGATCTTTCTTCTGGCAAAAAATGCAAAATTCCACGTTTTTGTAGATGGGAGCTTGAAACCGCTACAGTAGGGTTCTCTGATACGCTGAATATGATGGTGTGATTTTCATTAAGGTTCTATAACTTTTAGGGGGTCTTTCCTCCTTTTTTCAAAAATCAGCCAAATTTTCTCAGGCGCCTAACTTTTGATGGGTACAATTAAACTTAATGAAACTTATATATTTGAAATCAGCATTAAAATCTGATTCTTTTGATGTATCTATTTGTATCAAAATACCGTTTTCTAGAGTTTCGGTTACCATTGAGCCGGTCGCTCCTTACTTACAGTTCGTTACCACGAACTGTTTGATAATAATAGCCGTACCATGAGAGATTTGAGTAAGCTTATAAATTAATCTTTTAACCAATAGATTTTGAAAAATAGCATTTTTTGTTAATTCCCTTGAAAAAACAATAACATATATATATATATATATATATATATATATATATATATATATATATATATATATATATATATATATATTATATATATATATATATATATATATATATATATATATATATATATATATATATATATCTGATGAAATTAATCATCTTCAAAATCAGATTTCGATGCTGTCAGCAACGGTCGAGGAAAGACAGCATTCATTAAACCAACTGTTGGTAGAAAAACAAGAAGCTGTCGAAAAAGAGGAAACCTCCCAAGAAACAATAAGAACACTCAACGAACAGCTCAGTAATTTTCTGAACCGTCACTCTGATGAAATTAATCGTCTTCAAAGTCAAGTTTCATATATATATATATATATATATATATATATATATATATATATATATATATATATATATATATATATATATATATATATATATATATATATATATATATATATATATATATATATACTTTATGCTTAAATGTACTTGATTTCAGGTGTCTAATTTCATATTAGAAAATAATGAAATTTTTTTCTCCATACCAGGGCACTCCGTATCGAAGGAGTTGTCGTAGAAACTTCGAAAAGGGCTCATTCAATTGGAAATTGGAGTGGCTAGTGGCCTTTTTAATAGTCGAAAGTGATTGGAGGGCAACTAGCCCCCCCCCCACGCCCATCATTCCCCCAAACACATCCAATCAAAATTTTGAGATAGCCATTTTGTTCAGCGTAGTTGATTTCCATATAGAAAATATGTTTTTGAGGAGGACACTCCGCTAAAACCCTCGGGGCAAGGGTTTTAAGTTATGCCCTGAGGGCATATAAGAACGATGTTGGCACAATGTACTATTTATTATTTTTTCCTTTAGAGCAGGGCACTTCATATGGAAGGGGTCGTCGTAGAAACTTCAAAAGGGGCTCATTCGATTGGAAATTGAGAGTTCTAGTGCCCTTTTTCATAGTCGAAAGTGATTGGAGGGCAACTAGCCCCCCCCCCTCCTCCCATGCCCACCATCCCCCAAAACACATCCAATCAAAATTTTGAGATAGCCATTTTGTTCAGCGTAGTTGATTTCCAGATAGAAAATATGCTTTTGAGGAGGAGACTCCCCAAGACCCTCAGGGCAAGGGTTTTAAGTTATGCCCTGGGGGCATATAAGGTTTTTATAGAAGGCGTTGTCGTAGAAACTTCAAAACAGGATCATTCGATTGGAAATTCGAAGGGCTAGTGCCCTTTTTAATAGTCGAAAGTGATTGGAGGACAAATAGCCCTCCCCCTACTTCCATCATTCCCCTAAACACATCCAATCAATATTTTGAGATGGCCATTTTGTTCAACGTAGTTAATTTCCAGATAGACAATATGTTTTTGAGGAGGACACTCCCCCACAACCCTCAGGGCAAGGGTTTTAAGTTATGCCCTGGGAGCATATAAGGTTTTTATAGAAGGCGTTGTCATAGAAACTTTAAAAAATGCTCATTCGATTGGAAATTCAAAGGGCTAGTGCCCTTTTTAATAGTCGACAGTGATTGGAGGGCAACTAGCCCCCCCCCACGTCCATCATTTCCCCAAACACATCCAATCAAAATTTAGATATAGCCATTTTGTTCAGCGTAGTTGATTTCCAGATAGAAAATATTTTTGAGGAGGACATTCCCCCAGAGCCCTCAGGGCAAGGGTTTTAAGTTATGCCCTGAGGGCAAATAAGGTTTTTATAGAAGGCGTTGTCGTTGAAACTTCAAAACAGGCTCAACCGATTGGAAATTCAAAGGGTTGGTGCCTTTTTTAATAGTTGATAGTCATTGGAGGGCAACTAGCCCCCCCACGCCCATCATTTCCCCAAACACATCCAATAAAAATTTTGAGATAGCCATTTCGTTCAGCGTAGTTGATTTCCAGATAGAAAACATGTTTTTAAGGAGGACACTCCCACACAACCCACAGGGCAAGGAAATGGAGATATCCATTTTGTTCAACGTAGTTGAACGTTCTAGATATTAGGTCTTATAGGAAGATAATCCCCTCAGAGCCCTCAGTGCAAGTTTTGTAAGTTATGCCTGGGGGTATATAAGGTTTATATACAAAGTTGTTGTGAAAATCATAGGCAGCGCGATCGCGCTGCCTAAGTAAAGAGGAGGACACTCCCCACAACCCCCAGGGCCAGGGTTTTAAGTTATGCCCTGGGGACATATAAGAAAGATGTTGGCACAATGTATTATTTATTTAATTTTTTCCTTTAGAGCAGGGCACTTCGTATCGAAGAAGTTGTCGTAGAAACTTCGAAAAAGCGCTCATTCAATCGGAAATCGGAGTGGCTTGTGCCCTTTTTGCTATTCGAAAGTGATTGGAAGGTGACTAACATCCCTTCCACGCCCACCATTTCCCGAAACACATCGAATCCAAATTTTGAGATAGCCATTTTGTTCAACGTAGTTGATTTCCGAATATAAATTATGTTCCTGAGGACAGTCCCCCACAGCCATTAGGGAAAGGGTTGTAAGTTATGCCCTGGGGCATAGAAGGTTTTTACAGATTGCGTTGTCGTAGAAACTTTAAAAAAGACTCATTCGATTGGAAATTCAAAGGGCTAGTGCCCTTTTTAATAGTCGAAAGTGATAAGAGGGTAACTAGAGGGCAACTCACGCGATTAGAGGGAAACTCACGCCCACCTTTTCCCCAAACGGATCTAATCAAAACTTTGAGATAGCCATTTTATTCAACGTAGTTTTAAGTTCTGGAAATTAGGTCTTTGAGGATGACACCCCCCCCCCATAGTCTTCAGGGCAAGGTTTATAAGTTATGCCCTGGGGGCATACAAGGTTTTTATTGAAAGCGTAGAAACTTCAAAAGGGCTCATTCAATTGGAAATTGAAAGGGCTAGTGCCTTTTTTAATAGTTGAAAGTGATTGGAGAGCGACTAATGTGCCCCTCTCACGCCCACCATTTTCCCAAACACATCCAATAAAGATTTTGAGATAGCCATTTTGTTCCACGCAGTTCAAAGTTCAGGAAACTATAACTTTGAGCAGGACACCCCCCCCCCATAGTCTTCAGGGCAAGGTTTATAAGTTATGCCCTGGGGGCATACAAGGTTTTTATTGAAATCTTTGTCGTAGAAACTTGAAAAAAAGGCTCATTCGATTTGAAGTACCCTTTTTAATGGACGAAAGTGATTAGTGATATTTTTTGTTGTTGTTGTTGTTTAGACCAGGGCACTTCGTATCGAAGGAGTTGTCGTGGGAACTTCGGAAAGGGCTCATTCGATTGAAAATAGAAATGGCTGATGCCCTTTTTAATGGTCGAAAGTGATTGGAGGGCAACTAATCCCCCTTCCACTCCAACCCTACCACGCCCACCCTCTCATTTGCCATTATGTTTAAAAACTAAATGTTGCCTTAAGATTAAATCAAAATGCACTGTGATAATGCTAATTCCCAATAAGGCATCTCAGCAGTATCCCAAGAACGACTGAGGATATTATGTTCAAACTTTCGGGGCTACTTCTGCTCTTAAAATTTAACCAAATCAAAATAGCGTAAGCGTATCCAAGCTAACAAAGAAAGTAAACAGATTTGTTTGCGAATGGTTTCAAGTTTTCCATTTCAGGTCAACTAGAGGAGGTATGACAGTAGATTAAACAGTACTATTTGTGTCCTGATTTGTAAAAGTGTATATGTTGTTAAAAATTGCTGAAAATTTTTCTCCAGCATACAAAATGCAGGCTAAATTATAAAGTCTTGAAAAAACAAAAAGATTTAAAGTATTATTTTCTTTTTCCCTGAAAAGACTATGTCAATATAAAACAAACAGAAATTAATTAAAAAAAACTTTTTCCACAAAATAAGTTTTCAAAGAAAAGTAAAGAACTCCATTAAACAAAAAATGAGCAAAAATAAAATCAAATAATCTACCAAGCGTGAAACTACCACAAATCAGCAAGTTTTTTAAATTAATATCCTGATAAACCAAGAGAAAAAAAGTGAAGATCTACTGATACAGTTACTAAGCCATGGGAATACCTTACCTTCTTCGGTTGTTAAATCAGTTTGTATGAATATACAGCACCCTGTTCTTGAATATTGCACTTCAGTATGGTTCCCCAAAAATTTTACAGATGAACGTAGGGTCGACAGAGGTGTCAATGCACGAGAGCTTAGAGGGAAAAGGGGACAATATTTTTTTTTATATTTGCTAAATGGAGAAACAAAACTATCCCAATTCTAGGGGAGCATTTTATGTTTACTTTTTTTAAGCAAAAAACACTAAACAAAGGAATTTATCAAATTCCTGGGGGCAAATCCCCACATCCCTGCCCTCTTAAAGCATTTCTAAGGCCACACTGGCTAAGTACGACAAAACGAAAAAAATCATAAAAAGAGAAAACGAGGATAATAACAGCCAGTGAAAAATAAAAATGAACTATGCAAATATTTTGGTCGGAAATATGTGATTCCCTTATGTTTTCTACTGGCTGTTATTATTCTCGTTTTCTCTTATTTACGTTTTTTTTTCGTTTTCCCTTCCCCTTTTCCGTCCAATTGCCGTCCAATTGGGTTGAAGGAGAGTAAAGAAGGGGTAAAAGGCTAGTTCTAGAACTGGGAGGCTTCCCTATTTTTAGAGAATCGCCGCAGTTCAAAATCCTTATGCTCAATTTCACAGACGACGGGCAGATCTAACTAATATTTTTCTCTGAGAATACAGACGATGTTGACGCTGTCTTTTCATTCCATTCAGCCCTCATCATTCAACTTTCCAGCATCCTTTCAAAATTTATATTGACAAACAAAGGACATTTTAATTTGATACTAAAATTATTCAACCATGGAAGAATACATTGTCTTCTTCAGTTGTTGAAGCAGTTCGTGTTGAGTGATTTAAGCACCTAATTCTGGAATATTACATGCTAGTTTGTTACTCAATAAATTTGACAGATGAACAAGGGTTGAAGGAGTTCAAAGAAGGGTTACGCGAATACTTTTTATAACTGAAAGACTTTTCGGATTGTTTGAGAACCACCACACTTCATAATTCTTCAATTTAATTTCGTGGACGATGGATTGGCAGACTTGAACGTGTATTTTGGATGATTAAAAATATTGACGATCTGGACTCTATCTCTTCATTCTATCTCAGCCATTATCATTCAACTCATAAGCCCTCTTTCAAACTGTATGCTCGAAAATCAAGGAAAAAATGGGACAGTATTGTTTTGCTTATACAGTCAGTTAGCCGTGGACTGTACATTAGTGCCAATTCACAAAAATGTATGGGGGAGGGGAGAATTTTTTTGATGCTGCTCTCAAAGGAAGGATCATTAAGACAGTGATGATAAGGAAAATCGGTACTTGGGCACTATATTGGCCTTTACAAGGAAACCAGTCACGAAAAACCCGTTTTTGACGGGTTAACCGCCATAGAGTAATACAATGATAGCGTTATTTTCATTGCATATACATATTAAAACTGTTGTCTTTTGGGGTTTAGGGGGATGGGGAAGTTACCTAGGTTAGGTTACGTATTTAATATATGCTATGCTTTACCCCCCCCACCCCCCTAATGTGCAAATATATAGCCCAAATTTATTTATAAACTATTATATATTCATTCTATTTTATTTCATTAGCATTAACCGAACTTGACTTTTTAGAAAGGCCCATATAATGCCCAAGTACCAGAAAATCAAAGTGGGACTGACCATACATTTCCTATTTATTTTTAAATTCATACATTTCCTATTATATTTCTCTACTCATTATACAAAGTTAAATTTTTCCCAATTTTTAGATAAAATCAAAGTAAAATTAACTCGAAGCAGCATGATGATATAAGCTTTCTAATTTTATTTAGTCACAATTTCAGTCCAGTAATATTTTAGCCCACTTAGATAAGAATTGTCTTCTACCAAGTTTCGACTACAAAATCCGTTGAGATTCAAGTTGAGGAAAGGACCAAGAGCCGAGATACCCAAATCAAGCGCGTTTTACGTCGAGCAAAGGCTGAAAACCATCCCTTAGATAATCACGACCCAAAGCTTTACTCAAATCTGAGCTAAGGTAGCTACAACTCGAGTCCAATCTTTAATTCGATGAAGATCAGATAGTTTAAAAATATTACCATTTTCAATCCTACTAAAACATTTTAATAGATAATTTTTGTTTAAACTTCAGATACTTGGCTATAGTAAAAAAAAAACTTCATATACCACTTCAAGGCAAAGAAAACAGGACAGTTCGGGGTTTGTTTATATAAATGACACAAAACCAGATATAGAATTACCGGGTAAAGAAGGATTCAAATAAACATTTAAAATGGACATAAATATTTTGTGAGAGTAGTTGTGTACAACAGGCACGTAAGGGTGCTTGTCACCACCCATTATGTACACTTTTTCTCTAATAATTATGTTTGGGATTGAAGATAAATTCCAAAACCTTTTAAATCTTTTGTCACATGTGAGTTTTCTTATTAATATAACACAGGCTCGTCATCAAGTAACAGAACAAAGGAAAATTTTTCTCATTGCACTGTTTATTTGTTATATTTTTTCGAAACATTTTTCGATTTTTCGGTTACTATGGGCTGTAGTTGACTTTTGACTAGGTTGCAGCTATTTTCTCCAAAATATAATAGTAATAGATAGTAGCCCCAGGGGCAAGGACGTACATGAGAGGCCTCGGGGTCCAAGCCCACGGAATCCTAAATTTTCTTGAATTTCTGGGAACTTCTTATTCAAATTATGAAAAAAATTCTATATTATTTAATGTTTGTTGCTTTTTTTTCCCACTGCTCTATTTTAAAATATTACACTCGTTTTCGCTATATTTATTTATTAGATTCGTTTTTTTTTTTGCTGGGAAGAGAGCAAATTTTAGGGGGGAGGTGTAACTTTGCAAAAACGCCAAAAATGTATGAATTTAGTAAAAAAAAATATAAGAAATATAGAAAAAATCGTAAACACCAGGACATTTTGATGCGAGTGAGTGGGCCCATACCCCTTTTCTTACCTGTAGAGGTGCTTGGCTGGGAATCCGTCAGAGGAATTAGAGATTGATATCAATATGTAAGCCCGAAAGAGCCCTTGAAAACTTAACAAGCGAAAACAGCAAACAATCGACTTTATTTCTATTTTTCCTTGCACAGGAACTCATTGAATTTTCATTAGATAAAATCGAGCATAAATTCACCCCTACCACAGGAAGTTTGAAACCTGTAACTGCACTAGAAAATATAATTATCCTTTGCTCGAAATACTTCTATGAATTTGAATTAGAAAAATTATTTCATCAAAAAAAAATTGAATAAAAGAGGCGGTCTTGGGCGTCATTATGATTCATATCTTTCGAGATATCGAAATGATCTTAATAGGAGGGCGAGTTGTATGCAATGAAATAAATGAAGCTATTTAATGGCTAATTTTCTACCAGAAATAATTCATCAGAGCCAGTGACAGATCCATGGGCTGATTCAGGAGGCATATACGTTCCACAGAAGGTCAAAAATTGCAAGAATTACTGGGTTGGAGGGGCGAATATACTGATAGGGGAGCCAACTTTTTATCGATGTCCCCAAACATGAATTCCGTATCTGTCCCTGGTCAGAGCAGGAAGCAGCCTGGTGGCAGCTTTAGATTATCTGATAATCCATTTAAGCGTAATGTTTCTAACCAAAAACGAGAACAAAAAGTGTAGAAAACAAACAGACAAAAACAAACGAGGACAAAACAAAACAAACAAATATATATATATATATATATATATATATATATATATATATATATATATATATATAATATATATATATATATATATATATATATATATATATATATATATATATATAATATATATATATATATTTGACTTGTTATTGCGTGCTGTTCTATTACCATCTTAATTGTTAGCATCGATTTTGACATTTAATTGTAGTTTAATTGTTCTTCGACTAAGTCCCATTTTTTGTCGATATTGTATGTCAGTGATGTACGACAGTGTATTTAGATTCTAAAAATTACCCTTGAAACGGTTCAATTTACCCTAGCCTAGTATGTCAAAAACTATGCTGGTGATTATGCTAAAGGCATATTTATAAATGAATAGCTGATAATTTTGTATATTGTTTAGCAGAGTTTTTGGGTAATATTTTGGATTAGAAGTGTAAGGCCGTAACCAGGGGATACCCGGTTTGAAACCCCTTTCAAAATTTTTGTCCGATTCGTAAAAAAAAGTAACAAAAATACATATAAACAATTTTTGTTGCGTTTTGTAGAGTTTAGTTTGTTATTATGCACCCCTTCCCTTCCCAAGCAAAATACCTCCCCCCAAACAAAATCCTAAATGCCCCTTCCCGGGCCAGCGTAAAAACACTTTTGGGCCTAAGTTCTAGCGTCTTTAAAGGCTAAACATTTTTCCTTTCCAGTTGTGGCTCTTTTCTACAAAGTGAATAGCATTTTTTTTTGCCTTAAATGTAGACTGGATGCGACTCTCACATCCAGTCTGTGACGCATGATTTACAGATTCTTTGACAGAGGGGATAAGTCAGACTAATTTCAAGGAAGAATTCCCATATGTAGTCTCTATATAGGAGAGGTATAACATATACTGCATAGGAGAAGTATGTTATATTGTAGGTATAACACCCGTTGTGATTTTGTCAGGTTAGTATCCGGCCTATTGTATAAATTCGAATTTGCATCCAAAAACGCAAAGACAAGCTAATTATAAAGAGTTATGCAAACATAAGAAATATAGAGATATTACAAAGGAATTAGAGCAAATTAAATATTCAAAACCAGTGATATCATAAGATGAGCTGTGGCTTGTAACCAAAACTACTGTTAATTGTTAATTAATATTTTAGATCCTTTTAATGGACCTTTGTAAACAGGACGTTTGAAGGACTGCTGAATGAGAACTTCGGTGTTCAATTCTGGTATATAAAGGAACACTCCAACTTCAAAGTCAGTACTCTCAAAATTCCTTTTTGTAGGTAAGAGAACCATTCTCTGAGGGGTGGGTTCTATTGACTAATTAGATTCAACACGCCAAGTTTCTGGGAGGGAGATGGTGGTAAAAACTGAACACATTGTGAGTCATACTGTTTGAAATTTGTTATGGTATAACTAAATGCTTGGGCCTGATATGTTGCAACATCTCACAGATACTAACTGCCTTACTCTTCTTAAAGTTTACTGACTTGCATCAATCAACTACTTATAAATTCCAAGAGACTCCAAAAACACATTAGGAGTTAGGCAAAGTTTCCAAAAAACAGCAATCCATTTGCACAATTTCTAGACCATTCCATGGACTTGGCGAGAACGCTACTTTCATTCTTTAAGTCCTGATTGGAGGCTCATGGCCAATCCGTTTATTACTAGTCCATAGAAAAGAACTCTGCCATGACTTTCTTCTGTCCAGGAGAAATGACAGCCAAGAGAGCAGCAAAAACGCCATCAGCGTTTCTGCTGGAAGAAGCATGTTTAGGCCAGAGAAAGTTAGTCATATTCACCTGGAGATCTTCCTCATGCTTCCTTCCAGAAATTTAGAGGAAGCATGCTTAATCATTCCTGTTTAGTTGTGACAGTTTAACTAAATATTGATGATTTTGAAACTAAGAAGGTAACTGGGTGTAAGTTCAAAGGTCATATAAAAGCTGTCATCCCTATTGCTATTAAAAAGTGCGGTGATACAACAAGAATATTATTTTTCTTTAATACACGAGTCTTGCAGAAGGCGTGCCACTAAATCCATGAACTCAAAACGCTAAAGCAAGAACAGTAGCAACAGTAATGCCATTTATGGGCGTAAAACAGAAACAAAAACTGCAACGCTGGCAGCTTAAATAGGAATTCGAAAAGCATTTAGAATAGTATCAAATATCTAGGTTGCCATTTTTGGTCGTAAGCAATTATTCAGAAAAGAAGAAAATTACGTTTGGAATATATTCAGTATACTTAGAATTTACAAATTAGAATTCAAGAAAGGTAAACTGAGGAACTTGCAGCTGGGTCGGGAATCACCTAAGTAAACACTGTTACAAAAAGCCGGATTTTAAATACAGTTCACTGAAACAGGGCAGCAGCCAGGATACTTTAAAGTGAGACAAAGTAAGAGCTGCCAGCGTTTTTTGTAAAAGTTTTACAAAGACAAGTCTCAAATATCAGGATGCAGTGGATGTTACAATAGAGGCAGAAATACAAAACTATTCCGAATTTCTGGACACTTCTAATTCAGGGTATCAAATAATTATTTTTTATTTTTTGTCCCCCTCCCCCGAAAAAATCTCGGCTGCAAGAGGCTTCAATTTTCAACCATTTACTAAGGGAGAAAAAAATATATATAACACGTTTTGAAACAGAGAAAAGCTTGTAAATGTGAAAAAAGAAAATAAATCTGGGAAATAACAGCTTAGACCAATCGACAGAACTTGCTTTTGTATAAAGAGATGGATTGCAAATCTTAACCCTTCCAAAAATGTCACATAACACGTTTTGAATTATAACAACCAATAATGATGTCATTCTGTGTTTCCTTTTATTTTATACCTTCCTCTTTCTATTTTTACCATCGTTAAGCCAATTCTAAGAGAGGATAAACATTCGGCATATAACGTTAATACATACTTATTGACAATAAAAATATTAACAGTGATGCAAGTTTTTTCAGCCGATTAAAAATTTGAGGTTTCGTGACATTTTCGCGGTTACCCGCTTCGAAAAACCGTGTAAACCAAGTGGCACAAAACATGCGTTGTGAAGTGTGCCATGTGTCCTAGAAAAAGTGGTGCTCTGAGTTGAATAGCTTGTGGTTGAAACTGGTCAACACCTCGATCCTAACTTCATAGGTGCCTTTAAAAGATTTTCGTGTAAACCAAAGAACATGATGTCAGAAGTTCCTTTGATACAATAAAAACTTGGCCAGGTTTGCCTTAGTGGAGGAGGGTCATAAACATAAGAGCCTGATTGTCATTCAAATTTTTCTTCATTTTCATTTAGATTCTAGAAAAAAATCATCATTTTATTATCGTCTGTCAAGTATAGAATGCTTTCTAGATACTGATTTTCGTAAGCTAGTAAAAAACACTGAGAGGTGGGACTGAAATTTTAAGCTTTCACAATTCACTTTTATACTACTCAGCTTGGTCACGTGGTTTCATCACGGTTGCATCACACATGGATTCTTTCCTAGGGACCGTGACCACCCCTAGTTATGGCTGAGATTCTTATAAATTAAGATAAAACGATAACATGCTGCAGCCTATATCTCGTCAAAGGTGGAGAAACTCTAAAAGTAATGCTAATTGCACGTTTTCAGCCCGCTAGTTTCTAAAAGAATGAAAGTCATGTCTATAGGCAAGGGAACTTACAGGGAGGAAAAGGTGAGGAATCGTGCCTACTCCCTAGCTATGGCCTTGCTATTGTGGTCTTTGCCTCGTCAAAGTTGAAAAAACTCTTAAAAAACTGCAGGGTAGTTGTATATCGTCAGTCGGGAATCAAAAGGTCGTATCTCCATAATTATAAATTTTTCAGAAGAGCAAAAAAAAAAACTCACGTCTTTTTTATTTTCCCTCTGATAACAGTAAAACAAAAACAAAACCGTAAAAATAAAATGGATTGATATGTATTGATTTTACATATAAATCCGTTTTTGTTTTACGGTTATGGGAGGTAAAATAAAAAAGTTGTGAGGTTTTTTTGCTCTTCTAAAAAATTACGATTATGGAGATACGACCTTTTGATACGCGACTGACGATATTTTCATCCTGATTGTTGCCAAAGCATACACGTTTTTGACACGACTACAACTAAGAGCTCATAGGAGCACCAAGTCGTTTGAGACCAATACAGTGTACATACTCTACCCCAAAATTTTCAAAGCTTCGCTCTTTGCCCCTCCCCAATAAGATCGAACTTCTAATAAATTCTTCCCACAACCTCTTTCTGCCTCTTTCCGTTAGTGGGAAGCCCACTTTTCATTTGATCCAAGATGGATGGCCGAAAAGCTCCACCTTTAACAAGCTATAGCCTTCATCCGTAAAACATGACCTACTCACCTTAACTTTTCTTTCATTATAGCCCTGGAAAGTAGGAATGAACACAGTCAAACATATAAACAAGAGAACCTACAGGCAAAGGCGAGGAACTGAGATGACCTCCTAACTATGGGCTTGCTTCAAAGTCACAACAAAAACAGATTTATTTTACATTCTTAAGTTACCGTCATTATCAAACAGTTCGTGATAACGTATTGTAAGTAAGGAGCGACCCGGCTCAATAGCAACCGAAACTCTAAAAACGGAAATTTGAAACGAATAGATAAATCAAAAGAATCAGATTTTTATTCTGATTTCAAATATATAAGTTTCATCAAGTTTAGTCTTACCCATCAAAAGTTACGCACCTGAGAAAATTTGCCTTATTTTCGAAAAAAAAGGAAACACCCCTAAAAGTCATAGAACCTTAATGAAAATCACATCATCAGATTCAGCGTCTCAGAGAACCATACTGTAGAGGTTTCAAGCTCCTATCTTCAAAAATGTGGAATTTTTTTTTTTTGCAAGAAGAAAGATCATGGTTGCGTGTTTATTTTTATTTATTATTTTTTTTCAGGGGTGGTCATATCTACCCAGGGATCCTAGAATATCGCGGGAGGGCTCACTCGAACGGAAATTAAAAGTTCTAGTGCCATTTTTAAGTGACCAAAAAATTGAGGGCAACTAGGCCCCCTCCCACGCTCATCTTTTTCCCAAAGTGATCCGATCAAAATTTTAAGATAGCCATTTTGGTCAAAATATACAATAACTATGTCTCTGAGGGTGACTTAATCCCCCACATTCCCCTGGGGAAGGGCAGCAAGTTATGAACTTAACCCAGTGTTTACATATAGTATAGGTTATTGGGAAGTATGCAGACGGTTTCAGGGGGGATTTTTTCTGGTAGTGGGGGGGGAGGTCGAGGGTTACATGGGAGGATCTTTCCAAGCAATAAGTTTTCATGGGGGA
The DNA here is from genome assembly GCA_027921565.1 of Artemia sinica. Lineage (NCBI taxonomy): Eukaryota > Metazoa > Arthropoda > Branchiopoda > Anostraca > Artemiidae > Artemia > Artemia sinica. Next base: position 60,023,615 of record CM051259.1, read on the forward strand.
AGGGACATTGTTATGAAGGGGGCGCCGGATTTCCCAGCATTATTTAAAAAAACAATCAAAAATTAAATAAAAAAAACAAGTTTTCGACTGAAAACTTTTCAACATCAAAACTTAAAATGAACAGAAACTATTACGTATATGATTGGGTTCACCCCTAGTCCATACCACGCTCTTTACGCTAAAGTTTCTTTAGTACTTTCATAAGAGCTATTTATCATAGGCAGCGCGCTAGCGCTGCCTAAGTAAAGAACGATGTGGGCACAATGTGTTTTTTTTTTTTTTTTTTTCCCATACCCGGATACTTCGTATCGAAGGAGTTGTCGTAGAAACTTCGAAAAGGGCTCATTTGATTGGAAATTGGAGTGGCTAGTGCCCTTTTTAATAGTCAAAAGTGATTGGAAGGCAACTAGCCCCCCCCCCGCCCATCATCCCCCCAAATACATCCAATCAAAATTTTGAGATAGCCATTTTCTTCAGCGTAGTTGATTTCCAGATAGAAAATATGTTTTGAGGAGGACACTCCTCCACAGCCCTCAGGGAAAGGGTTTTAAGTTATGCCCTGGGGGCATATAAGGTTTTTTACAGAAGGCGTTGTCGTAGAAACTTCAAAACAGGCTCATTCGATTGGAAATTCAAAGGGCTAGTGCCCTTTTTAATAGTCGAAAGTGATTGGAGGGCAACTAGCCCCCCCACGCCCATCATTCCCCCAAACACATCCAATCAAAGTTTTGAGATAGTTATTTTGTTCAGCGTAATTCATTTCCAGATAGGAAATATGTTTTTGAGGAGAACACTCCCCTGGAGCCCTCAGGGCAAGGGTTTTAAGTTATGCCCTGGGGGCATATAAGGTTTTTAAAGAAGGCGTTGTCGTAGAAACTTCAAAAAATGCTCATTCGATTGGAAATTCAAAGAGCTAGTGCCCTTTTTAATAGTGGAAAGTGATTGGAGGGCAACTAGCCCCCCCCCCAGCCCATCCTTCCCCCAAACACATCCAATTAAAATTTTGAGATAGCCATTTTGTTCAGCGTAATTGATTTCCAGATAGAAAACATATTTTTGAGGAGGATATTCCCCCACAACCCTCAGGGCAAGGATTATAAGTTATGCCCCGGGGGCATATAAGGTTTTTATTGAAATCTTTGTCGTAGAAACTTGAAAAAGGGCTCATTCGATTTGAAATTCAAAGTGCTAGTACCCTTTTTAATAGTCAAAAGTGATTTGAGGGCAACTAATCCCCCTAACCTAACGTAACATAAACCAGAGACGACACACACACAGAGACGTCAAACACACAAAGACGACACACACACACACAGACGACACACACACAGAGACGACACACACATAGAGACGACACACACATAGAGACGACACACATAGAGATAATACACATAGATATACATAGAGATAAGGTTTTTACTGAAATCTTTGTCGTAGAAACTTGAAAAAGGGCTCATTCGATTTGAAATTCAAAGGGCTAGTACCAATAGTCAAAAGTGATTTGAGGGCAACTAACCCCCATCTGACGCCCACCTTTTCCCCAGACACTCCCCCACAACCCTAAGTGCAAGGATTATAAGTTATGCCCTGGGGGCATATAAGGTTTTTATTGAAATCTTTGTCGTAGACAATTGAAAAATGGACCCTTTTTAATAGTCGAAGTGATTTGAGGGCAACTACCCCCCTCTCACTCCCACCTTTTCCCCAAAAACATCCAATCAAAATTTTAGATAACTATTTTATTCAACGTAGTTGAAAGCTTTGGAAATAAGGTCTTTAAGGATGACAACCCCTCCCCCCAAAACCCTCAGGGCAAGGGTCGTAAGTTATACCCTGGGGGCATATAAAGTTTTTATTGAAAGCGTTGTCGTAGAAACTTCAAAAGGGCTCATTCAATTGGAAATTGAAAGGGCTAGTGCCTTTTTTAACAGCTGAAAGTGATTGGATAGCGACTAACGCCCCTCTCACGCCCACCTTTTCCCCAAACACATCCAATCAAAATTTTGAGATATCCATGTTGTTCAATGTAGTTGAAAGTTCTGGAAATTAGGTCTTTTAGGATGATAACCCCCCCCCCAGAGCCCTCAGTGCAAGGGTTGTAAGTTATGCCCTGGGGGCATTAAAGTTTATATCGAAAGTTGTTATAGAAATTTCAAAAAGGGCTCATTTGATTGGAAATTGAAATTGCCCTTTTTAATAGTCGAAAGTAAGTGGAGAGTAATTAACCCCCCTCTTACGCCCTCCATTTCCCCAAAAATATTCAATCAAAGTTTAGAGATAGCCATTTTGTTCAACATAGTTGAAAGTTCTGAAAATTATGTGTCTAAGGATGACAAACCCCCGAGAGCCCTAAGGGCAAAGGTTGTAGTTTGTGCCCTGGGGGCATGTAAGATTTTATAGATAGAGTTGTCGTAAAACTTCAAAAGGGGCTCATTCAATTCGAAATTGAGAGGGCTAGTGCCCTTTGTAATATTCGAAAGTGATTGGAGTGTAACTAATCTCCCCCTCACGCCCACCATTCCTCCAAACACATCCAATCAAAATTTTCAGATAGTCATATTGTTCAAAGAAATAGAAAGTTCTGGAAATTAGGTCTTTGAGAATGACCTTAGGGTAAGGGTTGTAATTTATGCCCTGGGGGCATATAAGGTGTTTATAGAAAGCGTTGTCGTTTCCAAAAGTGCTCATTCGATTGGAAATCGAAAGGCTTAGTGCCCTTTTTAATAGTCGAAAGTGATTGGAAGGCTTGACATTTTTATAGGAAAGATCGATATGGGTATAATGTATTATTTTTTGTTGATGTTGTTGTTTAGACCAGGGCACTTGGTATCAAAGGAGTTGTCGTGGGAACTTCGAAAAGGGCTCATTCGATTGAAAATTGAAAGGGCTGATGCTATTTTTAATAGTCGAAAGTGATTGGAAGGCAACTAGTCCCCCTTTCACTCCCACCCTCCCATTTGCCCATTATGTTTAAAAACTAAATGTTGCCTTAAGATTAAATCAAAATGCACTGTGATAATGCTAATTCCCAATAAGGCATCTCAGCAGTATCCCAAGAATTACTGAGGGTATTATGTTCAAACTTTCGGGGCTACTTCTGCTCTTAAAATTTAACCAAATCAAAATAGCGTAAGTGTATCCAAGTAAAAACTAAAAGTAAAAACTAATAAAAACGTTCGTAAATAAAATTAAACAACTTTCAAGAAAGCCATTTAGCCAAAAAAAGTAAAATTAATATGCAAATTTCGTTTTAATTATTCATTTACGGTGAGCCAAAATCAAAACCTGTATTAATTCAAAAACGTTCAGAAATTAAATACAAAAACAAGCTGTTCTTAACTGAAAGTAGAAGCGACATTAAAACTTAAAACGAACAGAAATTTTTGCGTATATAAAAGGGGCTGTCCCCTCCTCAACGCCTCGCTCTTTACGCTAAAGTTTGACTCTTTCTCACAAACTCTATTTTTGAAAACAATAAAAAAAACTTTAGCGTAAAGAGCGAGGCGCTGAGGAGAAGACGGCCCCTTTCATATACGGAATAGTTTCTGTTCGTTTTAAGTTTTAATGTCGCTACTTACTTTCAGTTAAAAATAGCTTGTTTTTTTTTATTTAATGATGTCAAAAGCTCCCTTTCCAACTACATCTGTGAGCGAGAAAAGATGAATCAAGATCCTTTCTAAAGGAATAGTCTTCCAAAAAGATTAAGAACCAAATAAATAGGTGGATTGAGATTAAACCAATCGATAGAACTTGGTTTATTTGCAGGACTAGTATGGTCTTTCAAGTTTTCCAAAAAACAAGTCTCATTACGGTTTTTGATAAACAACAGCTGAAGATTTTTTAACCTTTTCAACATGTCCATATTTGAACCATCCATAATGGAAACATTTTGCAGTGTAAGCCATTTGCATTGAGAACCTAAGTAAAGAACGATATGGGCACAATGTGTTTTTTTTTTTTTTTTTTCTCCATACCCGTGCACTTCGTATCGAAGGAGTTATCGTAGAAACTTCGAAAAGGGCTCATTCGATTGGAAATTGGAGTGGCTAGTGCCCTTTTTCATAGTCGAAAGTGATTGGAGGGCAACTAGCCCCCCCCCACGCCCATCATTCCCCAAACACATCCAATCAAAATTTTTAGATAGTTATTTTGTTCAGCGTAGTTGATTTCCAGATAGAAAATATGTTTTTGAGGAGGACACTCCCCCACAACCCTCAGGACAAGGGTTTTAAGTTATGCCCTGGGGGCATATAATGTTTTTATAGAAGGTGTTGTCGTAGAAACTTCAAAACAGGCTCATTCGATTGGAAATTCAAATGGCTAGTACCCTTTTTAATAGTCAAGAGTGATTGGAGGGCAACTAGCCTCCCCCCCCACGCCCATCATTTACCCAAACACATCCAATCAAAATTTTTAGATAGTTATTTTGTTCAGCGTAGTTGATTTCCAGATAGAAAATATGTTTTTGAAGGGGACACTCCCCAACAACCCTCAGGGCAAGGGTTTTAAGTTATGCCCTGGGGGCATATAAGGTTTTTATAGAAGGTGTTGTCTTAGAAATTTCAAAAAAGCTCATTCGATTGGAAATTCAAAGAGCTAGTGCCCTTTTTAATAGTCGAAAGTGATTGAAGGACAACTAGCCCCCCCCCCCACGCCCATCATTTACCCAAACACATCCAATCAAAATTTTGAGATAGCCATTTTGTTCAGCGTAGTTGATTTCCAGATAGAAAATATGATTTTGAGGAAGAGATTCCCCCGGAACCCTTTTGGCAAGGGTTTTAAATTATGCCCTGGGGGCATATAAGGTTTTTAAAGAAGGTATTGTCGTAGAAACTTCAAAAAAGCTAATTCGATTGGAAATTCAAAGGGCTAGTGCCCTTTTTAATAGTCGAAAGTGATTGGAGGGCAACTAGCCCCCCCCCCCACACCGATTCTTCCTCCAAACACATCCAATAGAAATTTTGAGATAGCCATTTTGTTCAGCGTAGTTGATTTCCAGATAGAAAACATAGTTTTGAGGAGGACACTCCTCAACAACCCTTAGGGCAAGTATTATAAGTTATGCCCTGGGGGTATGTAAGGTTTTTATTGAAATCTTTGTCGTAGAAACTAGAAAAAGGGCTCATTCGATTTGAAATTCAAAGGACTAGTACCCTTTTTAATAGTCAAAAGTGATTTGAGGGCAACTAACCCCCTAACCTAACCTAACATAAACCAGAGACGACACACACACAGAGACGACACACGCATAGAGACGACATACACACAGAGACGACAAACACACAGAGACGACACACACACAGAGACGACACACGCACCCAGAGACGACACACACACACACAGACGACACACACAGAGAGACGTCACACACACAGAGATGACACACACACACACAGACGAGACACACACAGAGACGACACACACACAGAGACGACACACACACAGAGACGACACACACACAGAGACGACACACACATAGAGACGACACACACATAGAGACGACACACATAGAGATAATATACATAGAGATAAGGTTTTTACTGAAATCTTGGTCGTAGAAACTTGAAAAAAGGCTCATTCGATTTGAAATTCAATGGGCTAGTACCCTTTTTAATAGTCGAAAGGGAATTATTCATTCACGGTGAGCCAAAATCAAAACCTGTATTAATTCAAAAACGTTCAGAAATTAAATAAAAAACAAGTTGTTTTTAACTGAAAGTAAGGAGCGACATTAAAACTTAAAACGAACAGAAATTTTTGCGTATATAAAAGGGGCTGTCCCCTCCTCAACCCCTCGCTCTTTACGTTAAAGTTTGACTCTTTCTCACAAACTCTATTTTTTAAAACAATAAAAAAAAACTTTAGCGTAAAGAGCGAGGCGTTGAGAAGGGGACGGCCCCTTTCATATACGGAATAGTTTCTGTTCGTTTTAAGTTTTAATGTCGCTACTTACTTTCAGTTAAAAAAAAAACTTGTTTTTTTTATTTAATAATGTCAAAAGTTCCCTTTCCAACTACTTCTGTGAGCGAGAAAAGAGGAATCAAGATCTTTTCTAAAGGAATAGTCTTCCAAAAAGATTAAGAACCAAATAAATAGGTGGATTGAGATTAAACCAATCGATAGAACTTGGTTCATTTGCAGGACTAGTATGGTCTTTCAAGTTTTTCAAAAAACAAGTCACATTACGGTTTTTGATAAACCACAGCTGAAGAATTTTTAACCTTTTCAACATGTCCATATTTGAACCATCAATAAAGGAAACATTTTGCAGTGTAAGCCGTATTTAATAAAAGCCACTTTATATTAGCCAAAATACTTTTTTGAAGTCACATTAGCTACATTCGCATAATACATAATAAGGCACAGTTAACATCAGCCATATGCTTTGCAGTGCTAGCCACATTTTGCGGTGAATATAGTAAAAAAAAAATGCACAATATGAGACTTACCCGTCACCGTTTACATCAGCAGTTTCAAGTTCATAGCCGAAAGAAGAAGCAAACTGTTCACCACTTAGCACCAGACGAATGTTCATTATAGCGTCACGAGTTGGTTTAGTCGCCAGCACCACTTGTCCTGTCCCATTTGCACGAGGGGCCCCGGCGGCATATGCCATAGTCCCAGAGAAAAACTTACCACCTGTCACAGACATACCTGGAAAAAGACAGAATTAAAAGAGAGGAAAGAGGGTACTGATGTAATGGACAGACAATGGGAGAGGGACAGAGTAGCTATGCGGAGAGCTCCTACCACAACGATTGTGGTTACTAAAACTTCGTTATATTTCAGAGAACACCTGTCAGAGTAAATTTCAACAAAAATTAAAGAATATGCAGAAGAAAACCAATAGTAATATAGCTTAAAACACAAAAATCGGTGACCTAAGCGGGAAATATACGAACATTTATTTGGAATTGTAAAAAAAAAACTAGACTTCTAGCGGAGAAGAGGATTGGTACACAAGCCTGCAGCCCCCCCCCTGCCTAGTGAGTGCATGCACTTAGAGCTAATGATAACTCAGACGTGGATTTGAAAGAGGCCAACTTTAGATGAGACGTCACGCCACATCAATGAACTCAAGATTTTGAAAGACATGTTTTTGGTACGTTCATTGTAAAAATAAAAAAAAACAGCAAAATTGTCCCCCATAGATTTTAAAAAAATACATTTTGCCCCGTCTCCCCTAAATTTCCGTGAATCCACGCCTCTAAGAGAGACGAGTCCTATGATATTCTTTTTCGATGCATTGTCAGGTTCATAATAACTTTATCGGCGCTAGAGGACTTGGTTATCATATTGGATCTATATGCATTAACAACTTAACAACTATTAACAACCAGGGGCGGATCGAGGACTTTTTTTAGAGGGGGAGGGGCGCAAAATAGGTTGATCCGATAAACTTGCGTTAGGAGCTAGTTTAATTAACACAAACTTGCGTTAATTAAGTAAATTACAGTACTTTAAACGACGTTGGGGGGGGGCACCCCCCCCCCCGTCCCCATGGATCCGCCACTGTTAACAAATATATGCATTAACAACTTAAGAGTATACTAGACAAACGTAGGCTATCAAGCTGGTGGAATGACGATATTGGACCAGGGGTGGAAACAGGATTGATTGCAAAAGCTGTGGAAAAAGTGCTACAAGATCAAGAGATCCAGGTTTGGCAAGAAGACAAGGTTAAGTCACAATCCCTCGGAATATATAGAAACATTAAAAAAGCTTGAGGAGAAGAAATATATCTAAAATTTGGGCCCCAAAATGATACTTTAAAATGGATCTTATCAGTAAGAGGGAATTTTATGCCGCTTGGGGGGAGAAGAAAGTATTTAGGGAGGGTTAAGGTACGGAGTGGTCCCTTCTCTTGTCCGATGAGCGGGGAATCTGAAGATTTAGGACATTTTATGTGTTATTTTGAGGAAGTGAAGGTACTTAGAACGGAAATTTTTAGGAGGGGTGTCATGGATAGAAGGTGTTTAGAAAATAAAACAGGAAGTAGTTGCAAAGTGGATATTATAAATTTGGGATGTTTTGTGAGTGTGGGGATGAGACAGGGAGGGTTTTCTATCGTAGTGCTATTTTCAAAAGTGTTTGAACTTATTATTATGTTTTATGCGTTTTGTTGTATTTGTATTATCCATGGCCCATGGGGCTTTTGTGAGAAATATATCTATATCTTAAGTTGTTCTGATGACCTTGTTGTATTAGCTACTCATCCTCCAACACCAAAAATGATTTGTGAAAGCTGCTGTTGATCATTTTATTCAATACAATTCTCCGAAATTAAAAGTGTGTGTTTTCACCACAAGTACCGTCGGGCAAACTCATAAAGCTGCTTAGATTATGTGGTAATAATCTGTCCTTTCAGAGGGAATTCCAATGTTTTGATTGTATTTACAGTATAATGTGCATTTGTTTGATGATGCTCATATTCATCCTGTTTTCAGGCCAGTTTATTTCAGAAATAACCTGCTACTCCCGTCAGTTCAGTCTTACTCGAAAGATGGTAAGATTTTTTTTTTTTCATTCTTACAGTGGTTTTCCATTGGCGAAGTAGGCCTATCACTCAATCTGATTGGTAGATTATTTTTAGTTAACCATATATAGACCATTTAACATACTTACGTTAAGCAGCTGGTGTTGCAGAATGGCAATGTGAAATAATTAGTAACTGTTAGCATCGTTACCGCAAAGTGGCTCGAACTCACATCCTTCAAGAAACGACTATTAACAACTATATTGGATCTAACTCTTGTTTTCAATTCTTCGAGTGAAACTGCGGGATCATAAAATCACGCATAATGATCCCCTACATTTTTTCTGCATATATTGTCTTACTATGCTAGTGTTACTACGATCTGTTTTAACAGCAGTATGTCAACGCTTTTACGTCCTGTGTGGAAGAATCGCTTCATCTGATAACCATATCGTTGCTGCTTATGAATTTAAGACCCTCCTGATTTGCTAGAGCAGTATGAGCTTCTCAAAACTAACTATTTGTGTTTTTCTTTGTTTCTTTTATTAATTGTTTGTTTTTTTTGGTAATATATAATTTTTTCCTCAAATAAAGTATTGAACTGAATCAAGAGCTTAACCTTTAAAGATGAAGCCGAGCTGTCGATACAGGACGTACAGCTGGTTGACTGATAGCTCTTCTGTCTTCCGTACACTGAAACTGACCGTTCATTCCACTTTTCATTGGTATTTAATTTCCATATGGGCCAAGGACAGCTGCAAGGGGCGACATCGTCAGCCAAATGGATCAGAAAAACCATGAGTTTGCCCAACGTTTATTAGATATTCACGTGAGGTAGAACTGTGGAAAGCCAGTCTTTGAGAGTATGACTGTCAAGTAGTCCCTGAAGCCGCACCGCACCGACACGACGGCGGCGAACGTGAAATTTAATATCGGTGGCGGCGCGCAGCCAGACGCGCCGAAATTTTTCCGGCCTCCTCAGCCACAAGAACAATGGGCAGCCCTGAGTCTGCATCTAAAACCTGATCAAGCTTGCTCAGTTCTTCAATCACAAAAAAACTTCGGATTTCTGTTTTTCAAATTCACGGCTTAAATCAGAGCCTCTGTAAGACAAGGCTTTAACAATAAGTCTAGCCTTTTTCACCAAATCACAAACCTCTGTAACTTTTGACACTCCATCAACTGTGATCAGATTGTGAAGCCCATGTGCAACACAATCTCTTGACTTCACATCCAGAATTGTATAGGCTCTTACTGCATAATCGACTTAATCAGATTTGCACCATTTGCTACATTTGCACCTCCCTCCAATGTCAAAAAGCTTAACACATGCACGATATTCTTTTCTAATGATGTCAGCTGTATGTCACTCATCACCAAAACAGTTGGTTGAAAGTAGTTATATTCTTCATTTCAAAATTTGGAGTGATGGACATGAGTCCGTGACGCTGATAGCTAAGATGACGGTGGTTATCCGTCCAGATACCCATAGCCATAGCTTCACTTCTAAACTCTGCCCTGTTGCCAATGATCTTTTGCACTGTTGTGAACGTTGCATCATATATGTCCTGCAAGCAGGAAATGGCAATGTTTCTTTCACTTGGCAAGTCTTCTGCATCTGCAACAATATCATACTTTCCACAAAACTGTGAAAAGCCTATTCCATTTACAATATCGAAGGGAAGATTATCCTGTGCGCACAGCAAAGCAAGATCTCTGCCAAGAACATACTTTGAATCTGAATCCATACTAGCATTGGACCTTGGGAGAATGCTGCAAATGTGCTTCTTCTTTGTGTCTGCAGAAATTAGCTGTTTTATAAGGGGGAAACTAATTAGCACGTTTACCGTAGGGCCTATGCGTCCTACACTACAGGGGGAACTAAACTGCACCTTTACTCTTTTCTTATCAACACTGAATAACCCTCCCAAATTCTTTTCTGAAAGAAGTGGTCGAGTGATGAAGTTTCAAGTCAAAGTTTAAGGCTACTTCAACTTTAATGTGCTCTTCTCACGGCGCAAAAAAAAATGTGATTCATTTCTATACTAGCTCTAGCTCTTTTCCAGATAACATCCTGAATTGCCTAATGCTCTTTTACCTACCTCTTTTCATGCGAAAAATCAGAAAGAAAAAAATAATAGAATTTCAAAGTGGAAGGTAGAATTTTTTGTTTCAAGAAAAATTTCTTCTTCTTCTTCCTAAGAACCGATGTACTTGGCGAGCCCAAGATGACAGTTTTATCTTTAAGAAACAGATTAGCCGGGATGACGGTTGAAGCTAGGAGGTTGATATCGATAAGAAAAAAAGAGAGTAAAAAAAAATGGCTGCGTATTAGTGACGCCGCCGCCGTAAGAATCAGTGGCGGCGGCGTCAGTGCACTCATGCAAGCTCGGCGGCGCACCACCGTTTTTTCGGCGGCGCGCCGCTGACTTTTCGGCGCGGCTTCGGGGTCTACTGTCAAGGTTCTTTCAAGAAGAACGTTCAAGAATCTCGAGCAGACTACTACACGTTCTAATCATGTAAAATCTCTCCAACAGACCTCTAGTCATAATTTTGGATTGATTTATGCCCGCGCTGGGATAGCCTCTGATTTTTTGCCTTCTGCTACTTTTTTTTTTACTTGTCTTATTTTGTCTGTAATGCTTGTGTTACTTTCTATTACATTTCAATTACTTATGAATTAAGCTTATGCAATTAAGCAATTACTTATGACAAATCAAGTTCTGCTCTCCGAAAGCTACAGTTGCAATTTTGTTGTAACAACTGCATTAATAAAGATTTGTCTTACCTAAAATATTAAAAACAGCCTGGCAATGTTGTATCCCTGTGCCAAAAGCTCGAACCAGCCTTGGTATTAGGAATAAGCAACAACACCATTTTCTTGCCATAAATATTCACTTTGCTCCTTTAAACAGAGTTAGCATCCCATATATTTTCGTGAAGTATTAAATTTTCTACTAAGGCAGAGATAGTATCCCACGAAATTAAATAACCACATCCATAATTAAACAGCCTAACCAATATGTGATTAAGCGCATACAAAGCTACTCTTTTGATTACATACACAAACCGTTAAAAAAACTTACTAAAGTCTTTTATTATTATATCTTCACGCTCTTTTCTCATGGTTGTAATAATGGAATTTTACGTATGGATCAATACTAGGAGATGGTTGTTAGTAGCCTAAGACGCTTACAAGGGATTTGAAAAGACAATTGGAGCGATTTAAAAATTCAGGCGATTCGAATAGTTTCCAGAAAAAAAAAATGACTCCAATTTTTAACCAGAAAAAGTGAAACCAATCCTGTTAAAACTGAAGCCAATCCTCGTTGGTGCAGATTAATACGCCATTTTTCAGTCTGTATATATGTATATATATATATATATATATATATATATATATTATATATATATATATATATATATATATATATATATATATATATATATATATATATATATATATATATATATAGTTTGTCATTTTCAGTTTGTTTGGTTCGTTTGATCTCGGCTTATATATATATATATATATATATATATATATATATATATATATATATATATATATATATATATATATATATATATATATATTATATATATATATATATATATATATATATATATATATATATATATATATATATATATATAAGCCGAGATCAAACGAACCAAACAAACTGAAAATGACAGCGATGATGATTGGGTTTGGAATTTTGACATGGATAAGGTCATCAATACCTACCATACTTTTGAAAATCAAACATATGGACTGGATAAATCGTTGGAAGAGAAAAAAAAAATTTCCCACCACCTATACAATTAAAAGAAACAAAAAGTTCAGCGATACGTCTTTCATAATGACAAAAGACCAGCCAAGACAGAAGAAGTTTTGTCCCACCACCTGAACAATTAAAAGAAACAAAGGTAGTCGTCAATGACTTCCATACCTTTGAAAATCCAAAACCTGAACTAGATAAATCGTTGGAAGAAAAATAAGTTTTTGTCCCATCACCTGAACAATTGAAAGAAAAAAAAGGTTCGGTGATATGTCTTTCATAATGACAAAAGACAAGCCAAGGCAAAAGTTATAGGTCCAATAAAAAAAAGTAATTTTACAAAGGTAGCGCTTCTAATTTAGGGTCCATTTTGACGTCATGACATCAAGAAAAGGCTCAAATTGTCTGCGTTTAGAAGACAAGCGGCAGTGAGAATCTATATATAGAAGCCTGCCGCGTGCAGGGCTCTTGGTACTATATATATATATATATATATATATATATATATATATATATATATATATATATATATATATATATATATATATATATATATATATATATATATATATATATATATATTATATATATATATATATATAATATATATATATATATATATATATATATATATATATATATATATATATATATATATATATATATATATATATATATATATATATATATATATATATATATATATATATATGTATATATATATATGTATATATATATGTATATATATATATATATATATATATATATATATATATATATATATATATATATATATATATATATATATATATATATATATATATATATATATATATATATATATATATATATATATATATATATATATATATATATATATATATATATATATATATATATATTATATATATATATATATATATATATTACTGTGGATGTCCAGAATCTGATCAATGTCGACTTTCTCTGCTTGGATATCATTTAGCTTTGCATATCAGCATTTTCAGTCTCTTGCAAGCATTGATGGTAAAAGTTGAAGTTAGGTTAGGTTATGTTACAAATCTCAGAATTTGGTTAAAAACCTAACCTAACCTGTCACCATCAAACCTTGCATAAAACTGAAAAAGGTGACTGGGGACGCTGACTAAATCCAAGGAGAAAAAAGGGTATTTTAGACTTTCACCGGTGAATGTTGACATTCACCATTCATTGTAACAGATACAATAACTTGTGTTCACTATAGACTATTGCGGTTGAAGGGCGACTAAGCCCTGTAAACATCAACTAAACTCCTCAAGATAAAAAATGTCGACACATTTTTCATATTAGCTTAATATTGAAGTTCATTTCAGGATTTCAATCATTACCCGTCAGGATTTTTCAGCTTCGCGCTCTTGTCTCGCTCTGTTTCTTCTGCCTTTTCTGAGCTTGCCTCAAGTTGAATTTCCATGTCTCCGGCGTTACGTTGTAATGGAAGAGATATACTGTGCAACACCACCGTCGCATCTAGATCGCTATCCTCAATTTTGCAAGAATGTCACGTTAAAATAAAAATAACGTCGAAAAAGTTGAGGCTTATAATCAGTCATTTCACTTCGCATCTAAACGAGACGATATCTGTCATCATTCGAGTCTAAACGATTTTTGATGGGTTGCAAAACAATTTTGTGCATGCCATCTAACGTTACGTAGCGAAATGTCAAAGATGCGTATGCTTTTTAATTCTACTCAGTACCGATAACAGAGCTGCTGCTTGTCGGATTGTATTTACAGATATTTTTGTTTTTTTTAATTTGCTTAAGACGATTCACGCCATCTAATATTACCTAGTAACCTTAAAGATGGATATGCTTTTTGATTATACTCAGTACCTACTTTGGATTAAATCATACACAGGTTTTCAGGCAAACATGGGCCATGGCCCTTCCAAAACTACCCCCTCTCCTTATAAATGATGGCCAGCATGAATAAAAGTTGAGCCTTGCAATCAGTGAGTCCACTTTCAGCAAATGGGATATGTAAACGAGAAGATGTCTGTCATCACTCGAGGTTAAACGATTGTTGATGGCTTGCATAAATTATTCATACTGCAATCTGTTTTATACGCAGCGGGAATGAGTCCACGAACCAAAAACACCGTGTTTTGCAAATTATGTTTAATCTCTCCAAGTGTTATAAACTACAAACCATAATCGGTGTAGACTAATTAAGCTAGGAGACAGCTTTATTAATGACATGTCAACTGCTAGGTAACAAGTTACAACTTAAACGCTCTTCTGCATGCTCTGCTGGAAATGAGAGCCATGTGGAGGATTGTGTTTTAGAGTTTACTCTCCCTTCTTATTGGGGAGTTTATTTCGACTTAGCGTACAATATGAAAGCTGAGGGGGTGAATTAGTGTGGGAATATATAAAGACGTCAAATCCTATCAAAATTTAATAAGAAATTGTTAAATTTCACCTCTCTTCGTGAGCAGGCACGCACACAGGGTGGGGAGGGGGGTTAGTTCCATGTCTATACCGTTAGATACACACAAAAGTGCTCAGACACAGTGGCAGCTTCTCTTTTAGAGGCACCCCTCCAAAAAAAAGGTATCACGATTTTTAAGATTCGTCTATATTTTTCATATTGTTTACGTCTTTTTTATATTTTTTTTCGAATTCGGGCCACACTCAAATGCAGACCTCTTCCAAAATAGTTTTTTTTTCATACACTTGTAAACTTTTGAATGTAAGTCTTGGAACAGGAGACATGCCACCACAATTTTGATGCAATGTGGGTCAATGTTATCATGCAATGTACACTGGATTCTAGAACCCCCAGTAAAACACAGGCTTATAGAATTTATGATGCTTTGTCTTATGGAAATGGGAATCAGAAAAAACTAGGTTTATAATACCAGAAAATACCCATCAGATTAAGTAGAACGTGCAGCCAAAGCCGTACCCAGAGGAGGGAACGGTTTTCAGCCCTTCTCCCCCGAAATATTTGTCCAACTCGTGAAAACATAACAAAAAAGCATATACAAAAATTTTTGATGCTTTTTTTAAAGATTTTTCTGTAGATACCCCCTAAATTAAAAATCCTAGATACGCCCTGGGGTACTGATATTTCGGCCGTAGGAGGACTTAGTACTGCGACGAGTCGTAACAGACGCAGCCTGTTGGTAAAATACATTTCAGTCAAATTTCTTATAGTTACACAAAAAGGCTAAAATACTCCTCACTTAAATTATTATAAACAGCAGGGATGCTAAATAGAGGGGGACGTGGTTGTAACCGCCTCCCCCAGATTATAATAATTATCCTTTTTGGTATTTTCATTGAATTAAATTGTCCCTAGCCTACTATATTTTGAAAAGTACAATGTTTGTGTAATTGTGTAATTGCTTTGTGTGTTGTTTATGTCCGGGGGAACAGCTCCAGCATTTTTATTGGGGGGGGGAGCAAGAGGGGTTTCCATCAGGTGAGTCAAGGGGCATGGGTTGTATAATAATTTTTCTCCAATTATTGGGGGCAACTGCCCCCCCCCCAAAAAAAAAATGACACCACTGTGAATGTCAACATTCACCGGTGGATGTCCGAAATACCATTTTTTTTTCTCCTTGGATTTAGTCAGCGTTGCCAGTCAACTTTTTCAGTTTTATATAAGGTTTGATGGTGACAAGTTAGGTTAGGGTTTTAATCCGTTTGTGAGATATATAACCTGACATAACCTAATCTAACCTAACCTTAACTTTTACCATCAAAGCTTGCATAAGACTGAAAAAGCTGATTCGCAAATAAGTTTATAAGCTAAAAGCTAATTGAATCCAAACAGAGAAAAAGGAATTTCGAACATTCCCCTGTGAATGTCGACATTAACCAGATTTCGGGCAATCACAGTAACATAATCATTAAAAAATCGAAGATGCCCCCCCCCCCGTATATTTTCGTAAACTAGCGCCCTGATAAACAAGCTTATTTCTATTTAAAAGGCACCTGTTTCCCATTTATAAGCCTGACTAGGCAACTAAATTGTGCTAATTAGGAGATGAACCTTGGCAAACAAGAGTATCACCACACACGTCGCAATACTTGTTTTACATTCATGATGTAGGCTAAGCACAACTTAGCGACGTCAAAACCCCAAGCAAATAATAAAGTTTACTGCTAACAAATGTAGTGGAGATTTGTTCAGGTCTAAGAAGAATTATCCAATTGGTTTAATTATGCTAAGGACCACCTCCCCTCCCCCCCCCCACATACAGTCTTAAAAGTCAGTATATTTATGGAAACCATCACTAGTTTTGCCAGAGCATAATTTTCGCGTTTTTTTTTTTTTTTTTTTTTTTTTTTTTTTTTTTTTTTTTTTTTTTTTTTTTTTTTTTTTTTTTTTTTTAGGAGGTTACAAATTAAATTGTTTTAATCAGAGCTCTTTTCAAAGCGAATCTATATTGAAAAACACACTTTCGAATCATTCTCGTTGAGATATCTTTGATATCACTTCTTAGAAATATTGACACATTTGGCTTTTGGTTGAGACATCTTCTACTTAAGCATCTAGTAACACTGACCATAACATGAATAAGAATGGATTGCTGACCACCTTTATGTCACAAAAATTGTCAGTTTTAGTCCCCCTTTCATTTAGACTGACATATTTTCACCCCGCAAGCTATTACCATTTTTAGGGGGATACTAGAGACCAGAAACTTTCCAAAAGGGGACAGCACAGAAGCCCAACTGTTACACTCCTTTCAAGGAAATTTGCAATTTTTCTGTAAAGTATATTGAACCTCAAAAACGACTTTACGGTCAAAAGGATAAGTTTTATTTTCGAGGGTAAGACCAAATTGAGTTTAAACGCTTCCGACTCCCTGTACATGAACACATAAGGTTCCTTCACAACCTCTTCTAATCGTACGGTTTACCCTTGCAAGTCATCTTGCAGACCACAAACCTGACATAAAATCGTATAAAAAAAACAATCGTAAAAAGAAAACATTTCATTTTTAGGCCATTGCATGTGCCTTGTCTACGCCCCCTACATTTAGACGAAATGATAGTCATATTTGACGCTAGCTGAAGGGGTTGCCTACTTTCCTACTTTCGCTAGCTGAAGGGGTTGCCACGCCAATCATGGCACACTCTACCGCTGGTGATACAGGATTGCCAAAGGGCAATTTTACTTTTTGTTTTCTTTTTTTTTTTACAAGTCTTCCCCTTGGGTGACATCTGGAAACTTTGAGGTGACATCTGAAACTTAGAGGCTTTTTTTGCCCGCTTTTCTCTTATCACAGCTAGATGTTTTTCTCGTTTTAGTGGCTTGCTCATTTTCTTTACTTTCTATAAAATGGCAACACTGTCCACAATCAAAAATTAAAGTGATGCACCACAGACAGCCAGAAAAAAAAAGAATCATAAACAAGCATTTAGAAAGGGAGGATCCTGACTCTCAGTTCAAATGAAGTTTAACCAGAGAGTCACCAAAAGTATCCTTCTTTTACTCATTTTGACACTCCGGCCCCAAAAAAGTTTTGGCAGCCTTAGCGTAGTAAACTTCAACTTCTACCAAAGTGGAAAACCCATCACGCTAGCTAAGAGGTCCAAGACAGAAAGGCTTTTTTCAGGCCTAATGCATTGCTTGCGTCTTCCTGTCAGCCATCGAGAAACTTTGACTAAAGGAGAATAGCCTTTATCTCTTTTCAAACATTTCAGACTTGTGGATAGCTTCTGTCAAACTTTCATTTTTACCCCAACTTGATCCATGAATAGCAAAGCCACTTCCCCATTGTCAGCCCGTCAAGAATATGCTTACGGAATAGATGAACAAATAGAAAAGAGGACAGGGGTTGACAAGGATAAGAAATGAACAGTCATCCTCTTCAAAATTTTGACGTTAGTTTTTTGTCGTCTTCTATAACTCAGCCTTCCAAAGGCGAGAGTAGGCATCACGCCCATAAACAAGCAAGCCAGGGGGTTCAAAATCTAAAATAGTAATGTTAAGGTTGTTATCGTCTTTTGAAATTAAGCCTTCCACATGTCAAAGTATTATCGGGTTTGTATGGGAATAAAGCCTTAGGGCAAGTCTCCTTGAAATTTCGAATTTTTACTATTTCTCCAGAATATCTCAAATTTTTCTAGGATTCATCTGTACACATATAGTACATAATACATCGACTGTCGTCAATCAAAGTGAATCGATTGCTGTAGTTTGAGAAAGAAAAAAAAAGTCCTGGAGAATGACCCATAAATGGATTGAAGATGTATCTAGGGAAGGAAAGGGATAAGAGAAGGGACATCCAATTTTGTTCATACTAGCTAATAAATTCGTTTCAAAAATTACAACATTTCCAGTCCTACTATAGGCAGAGAGAGAGAGAAAGGGGGAGGGGGATATCAAAATGCAGTTTCTGTCTCATATTTTGTTTCCATTAAGGTTTGTAATCCTATGGGCCAAACTAGCAACTGATTTATCAAACAGTTCGTGGTAGCGAACTTTAAATAAGGAGCGACTCGGCTCAGTAGTAACCGAAAATCTAAAATCGGAAACTAAAAGTCCTAGTGCCCTTTTTGTGTAACCGAAAAGATCAGAGCGCTACTAGCTCCCCTCCCACGCTCCTTTTTCCCCAAAGTCGTCCGATCAAGATTTTGAGATAATCATTTTGCTAAGTAGTGTTGAAAGGTCCAATAACTATGCCTTTGGATATAAAATTACCCCCCACAGCCCCTGGGGAAAGGTCTGTAAGTTATGAATTTTGCCCATTGTTTACGTATAGAATTTGTTATTGGGAAGTAAACAGACATTTCTTGGGGGGGGGGGGATTTTCTGCTAGAGGAATTTTCAACGAGGGGAATTGTCCGTGGGGAGGGAAGTTTCCGGGCGGTGAACTTTTCAGGGAAATTTTACACAGGGGAATGTGCAAGGATTCCTATACGAAATTCTTTTTATTTGTCTTACATTCTCCTTGCTGACTTAATTTTGTATGTGGAGATGTTAAGGGTAATTGTACGGAGGAAATTTTCACCGGGTTGGAATTTTCTAGAGGATCTTTCGGTGGGGGGGGGAGGAGATTTTCTGCGGGAGAAATTCTCCATGGGGCTGCTTTCTGACGGGGGGGGGGGGGTATTTTACGTGGGAAGGACTTTCCATTTAGCGATTCTCCGAGGGAATTTTCTATGAAGGGGATCCAGATTTCCTGGCCAAACGAGCAGAAACTATTAGGTATGTGAGCGAGTTGTCCCTCCTCAATACCTCAATCTTTACGCTAAAGTTTGACTTTTTGTCCCAAATCTTTAAGAACGCCTCATGTGACACAAAGGCCGTTTAATCGAAACAATAAGAAAATTTTTTAAAAGTACTAAAAACTAGCTTGAAGAGTGAAGCATTGAAGAGGGGGCAACCCTTCTCATATGCTTAATAATTTCTGTCCATTTTAAGCTTAATGTTGCTCCTTAGTTTCAGTTGAAAAAACTTCTGTTCGTTTTAGTAATAATTTTTTTTCCATTTTAAGCTTAATGTTGCTCCTTTGTTTCAGTTGACAAAAACTTTTTTTTATTATTTATTTAATCCATAATCAGGGATTATTTTACAGGATGTGGTTGATACGACTTTCAGCCCGACTATTGGAATAAAATGCTTTTTTGGTTTAACTTTCCTCATTTTTCACAATTCATGTCACTTTTTTCAATATGCAGATTTGCAGACTTTATTTTGTGACTTATAAAAACAATTAAAATATTCAAAAATATAAATGGAGTGGAAAATAAAACTGAAAAGGTAAAAAAAGGACAAATATTAATATTAAGATATTAAACAAATATTAAGATATTAAACAAATAGTGTTTTGGCAAGTCCTTCCCGAAAATTCGGCTATGAACCCGATGTAAGCTCTTGAACACTGTAGATTGCTGTTGAAGTTGCGCTACAATCTGTTGAGGAGGAGTAAAATTCAAATGTATAATAACCTTACAACTTGATGTTTAGCCTCACTATAGCAGCTACAACTTCATTTTGAGAAGCACTCATCTCGGCAACCCTGTTTCATATGCCAACATACAAGCCGACAAAAGAATTATAATAAATGGTTTTAGGGCAACAATGAATAGAACAAAGCCAAATTCGACTTAACAAATATTTGATACTTACAATTTGCTAACAGCGATAAGCAGGCAATATTGACAAAATTGCATGATTACAGTAAATACGTATTTGCAAAGAATGACCCACATCGATTATCTCTGATGACTAATTTGTGGAGTATTGGCAATTGTGGCGTGCTCTATGGCAGCAATCAAGGATTAGGGTAAAAGGCTGGGGTTTTATTGGGTTTAATATACTGGATTAAGACATCAATTAATTTCTGTGGCCGACATAAATCACAGATATGCAAATATGTCTGGCTCTTTGGCCGGGTAGGGAACAGATATTTCCTGGGTGGAGGGGTTCTTAGTCAGAAAAACACCGAATTAACCTTAAGGACCAATTCTTCGCCCTTGTCCCTCTCCGAGCAGGAGTGAGTTAATTCAGTGTTACAAATGGTAGGCTAATCCTATACAACGAATACTAGTTATTTCCCATACATCTCGAAAACCATCTTGCGACCAAAAAGATGAAGCCCAATGACAAGAATACTGGCCTTCTTTCTAAACAAATTTATAAATTATACTTATACTATAAATAAATTGTAGCATAAATTTAAAAACTATATAAATTAGGCCTATATCTATATTCATAACATATACCGGCAAAGCTTTTTTGTTCTGGGTTCCCTCAGCTGCGTCTTTTCTGACATTAACTAAAAATAAACAAGTTTAATTTCTACTGAAAGTAAGGAGCAACATATTTAAAAATGATTCCTGAAACACAGGGGCCGTGCACCCAGGCACCCACTACCTATGCAGTGTACCATCTTTCAAAGATCGAAAGAGGATCAGAGCACAAATTTTTTGCAGATTTGTCTACTATAATCTACTATTGGATGCTCTAGTGCTGGATAATTAGATTTACTACTAAATATGGGGTAGTCCACATACAGCTATCTTTTAATCTATGTCAGCAAATCCCACTCAATCCCTAATCTGTAGCTCTAAAAACAATCTCGCCACGGATAAACAACATATCTGATATGAATCCTTCTTATTATACACACGTAGGTTTACAGTCCTTACAAGATTAAACAAAAAACAAGTTTTTTTTTAACTGAAAGTAAGGAACGAAGTTAAAACTTAAAACGAACAGAAATTATTCCGTATGTGAAAGGAGCTGTCCCCTCCTCAACGCCTCGCTCTTTACGCTAAAGCTTTTTATTGTTTTAAAAAATAGAGTAGTGAGAAAGTCAAACTTTAGCGTAAAGAGGGAAACTGTTTGATAGTATACGATACAGCTTCTTTGTATACCTGTCGTCCGACAGACTCTTTGGGTAGTATACCTATGACGTATGCACGGGAGAGGCCTCAATTCCCCTAGAAATCATAACATTTCCTGAATTTCTGGGTTCTTCTCATTCAAATTACTAAAACACATTGATATTGTTGGCCCCCCAGAAATAAATTAAAATTGCTATTCAATCAGACACATCAGTTTCGACCATCATTCGTCATTAATACATATCATTTTTTGCACTGAAATGGCAACCTGGTCCTACTTACGCATTATCCATATTACATTATTTTGTACTTAGTTCCATTTTTATTGTCGTTAAGAGGTTAATGTTCCTTAAATTAATTGTTCATGCCGCAAATCTGCAATAATTGAACCTAAATTATGAACCACAAAAATCGTCAAGGGCTAGACGCAATAAATTTCAAACATCGCCTCACGTGGGCACCCTACTAAGCAACTTGAACGAATGTCAAGATCACCATTAGTGAAAGTCAGTATCTGGCAATTAAGCAATTTGGCAAAGACTTTCAAAATGATATTACACGCAGGCCAAAGGTTCTTGTGAAAGATGAAGCAGAACAATGATGTTCATTGATCCTCATTCACACATATCGCCGAAAACGCCAGAGCAAATGAAAGAGCCCTTTCTAAGGCGAAAAAAAACATGATGAGGGAATTGTAACCCTATTCTATATAAATTTGATAAGAAATTGTTGTTCTTTTTCCTAAGAGATATTTAGATGTAAAACTTTAGCGAAAAAAAAACTCTTGGATGAGCGGCCTGTCTTTACATTCGCCACGACCGTGACCGCAGTACCTTTTTCTAGACACTGAAAAGAGAACACAATTTCAATCCAAAGTATAAGGAATGATGCAAAAATTATTATGGGGAAGGAATTCTAAGCTTACTCTATTCCAACATTTTTTTTTGGGTAGGAGATACTGAAGTTTCGTACGGAGCGAGAGGAAACAAGGACTATGCACCTTTTGAACAGTAATATTTCTCTGACTCTTTTCGAAGAGTGGTTTATCTCATGGTTGCTGGATACCTTAAAATCGATCGTGAGCAGTAAGCATTCTTAGCCGTGGCCCCATTTGCCTATTTCAGTCGAAGCTGGCCAAGCTGGCTGTGATAATCCAAAGTATGTAGTGATTTTTTTTTTGGGGGGGGGCACCTATTTAACGAAGTAAATTCTATCGATTGATTCAATCTGTATTACGATACTTACATAAAGTTTTTTTTTTTCCAGAATGGGTATAGAGCTTATATATCCTCTATAGAGCGCATACATCCTCTTTTCCTACTTATAAAGAGAATGTGTTCCCTTTTTCACTAACAAAAATGGTAGGGATAGGGAACTTCTGATATTGATCATACGAATTACTGATTATAAGGATCGCCATGTATGTCCTTAATAGCAGTCAAAAGATGGAAAAG
This sequence comes from Artemia sinica, assembly GCA_027921565.1. Lineage (NCBI taxonomy): Eukaryota > Metazoa > Arthropoda > Branchiopoda > Anostraca > Artemiidae > Artemia > Artemia sinica. The sequence goes on from CM051259.1 coordinate 60,046,680, forward strand.
ACATTTTTCATCTATCCACTATCCTGTCAAATTGACGTTGTTTGACATTTGACTTACCGCCGCCAAAGATGTTCCTAGGTAAACCCAAACCGGATGCACTGGCCATACCCCATCAAGGCGTCAAATAACGGGCCAAACTATGAATTATATGAGCATTTTAAATATACTTTTTTTTAAGTTTGTTTTCTAATCATCCCAATTTGTTCTGTCCAGGACTGTACTCAGAAATTTTTTTTTTGGGGGGGGGGAGAGCAAAAGAATTTTTGTTCGAGAGAGTTTAAGGTTAATTTTGTACCTACATTTTTAAGGTAATTTTACGAGTTTCAGAAACATTTTTTAGCTTACGCACTCAGTAATGTGTCTCCATCCTGGTAACTTCGGGAATTCATATCAAAGGCGATTAGTTCCCAAAATAGAGCTCCCATGATTTTGCCAAAATCTGATTACTACAAATCTTTTGTCGATCCTATTTTAAGGACTGAGATCGTTACCAAAGATCTATGGAAGAACAATCGAGTGCGGTCCCTTCAGACCTGATTGTTATATATATATATATTATATATATATATATATATATATATATATATATATATTATATATATATATATATATATATATATATATATATATATATATATATATATATATTATATATATATATATATATATATATATATATATATACATATATATATATACATATATATTTATTTATTTATTTCCAAGTATGCTCTTCAACTTTTGAGCTTCTCCAAGATGAGTACGAACACATTGGTTTGAGCTTTAATACTGATAAAACAGCTGTTCAACCATTCAACTATAAAGGGAATACGAAATTCAATAAGTCTATCCGGCTCTGAGGTTCCTTTAGCTAGCAACCTTACTTACCTGGGCATGCCTATTGGAGCAAACTTGAAAGAAACTGTAAACCTGGCAATGAAAAACTATACTCGTAAGATCCGGGCTGCGTATGCCTCCCTGGCTTCAAACGTGTCGTATATGAGTAGAGCTCACCGTTGTCAGTTATAAAATAGCCTAACAGTTCCTCACTTACTTGCCCTCGCTCCAGTTTGGTCTTTTTTTAATTGTGGTAAGAGAAAGCAAGTTCAACGCCTTTATTTTAAATTTGCAAAGTATTTAATGGAACTTCCAACTTGAACAAGTAACTCTTTTATGCAAAGAAAGTATCAATTGGTAAACCCAGCTGAGGTTATTGAGAAGCGTATTTTTGATTTCTCTACTGAATGTCAGAAGTCTTCACATCTTTGGTCATTTCTGTTAATCCCATGTTTGTAGTTGTGTGTTTTATATCTGTTGTTTCTTTTCGTTTTTCTTGATTTTTACTATGTCTTTTTCTGGGCTCTGCCCAGATTTTTGGGGTGGGTTATAAATAAAATGATTGACTGATGATATATATATAATATATATATATATATATATATAAATATATATATATATATATATATATATATATATTATATATATATAATATATATATATATATTATATATATATATATATATATATATATATATATATATATATATATATATATATATATATATATATATATATATATATATATATATATATATATATATATATACATATATATATATATATATATATATATATATATATATAATATTATATATATATATATATATATATATATATATATATATATATATATATATATATATATATATATATATATATATTATATATATATACATATATACTATATATATATTATATATATATATATATATATATATATATATATATATATATATATATATATATATATATATATATATATATATATATATATATATATATATATATATATTATATATATATATATATATATATATATATATATATATATATCTGGAAATTATATAGGCGCAGTCAAAATTTTTTGCAAGGGGCAAAAAAATTCTGAGACGGGCCCAATTTACAAAAAAAAAAACGCTCAAAGTAGGTGGATCATATGAAAAGTAAAGCAAATTAATGAAAAATGCAAAATATTTGCGAACACGTGTTGGAACACGTAATGAAAACCTATTTCCCCAGGTTTCCCGTTTCACTCCTCAAATGAGTTCACCGAAAAGGAATCCTTCCTGAACTATTTGCTTGAAACATCTTATTTTCGTCGGAATACTTATGAAATGACGAACATATGCTGAATATCCCATTACAAATAGCCTACGCATTCTGTTTACGAAATAGAAAAAACAGTAGAAAGGGATGCGCATAATTTAATATGAGCGTTCTGGACAACCCTCGGCTACGAAGACAGATCAGTCAGGCTCCTTGCTGACATGGATGGTATTTCTTGATCACACTACCATCTGCAGGGGGGATCTGACATAACTGAAACCTAATTGTTTTGATTTCACCATCAGCTTGTTCATCAGCCAACGAGCGACCCCTGTGGATGTAGTATCTTTCATCTTATGAGTTGCAGACTCCAGAGTCATATTTCGTTGCATAAAAGACGATCTTGGAGCTTAAATTCTAATTAAGATGTAAGCATACACTTTGCCTACAAGAGAGAACTGGGTTTATACCCAAGCTATTGCTTTAAAATTGCACCACTATATATATATATATATATATATATATATATATATATAATATATATATATATATATATATATATATATATATATATATATATATATATATATATATATATATATATATTATATATATATATAGATATATATATATATATATATATATATATATATATATATATATATATATATATATTATATATATATATATATATATATATATATATATATATATATATATATATATATATATATATATATATATATATATATATATATATATATATATGTATATATACAAAAAAGGAAAGTGCATCGCCGTTCTTTAGCCTGTCACCATTACCGTAGGCTATAAGTATAACGAACCAGAGGGCCAATGCCCCTCCAATAAAAGTTTGGGAAGGGATCAGTCCCTTCCCCAGATCAATGACAATTGACGCACTTTTGATCTTTATTCCCGTTGTTTGTAGTATAGTTTTGAAAGGTGAGAGTTAAATTCCAGGTTATATTGGAGTAAAGAAAAAAAATGTCAAAATAAAAATTCAATTTTTCCATAATCTAGTTACTTATATTTATATTTTTGGCTCTCAGAAAACTAGAAACCATCGCAAAATACTGTAGGCATGGTTGCTCGTTTTTTTAGATCGCACTAGCTCAAATGGCAAAATCATTTTTCTTTCCTTAATTAGCTCCATCGGGCTAATTTTACATTATTTTTAACGATATTTTTACCTAGAATTATTCTTTTTAAATTTCAACAGTTAAGATTAAATTTCGAAGTAGGCCAATTGGCGAAAACTAGCCAAGGCTAATAGTGTCGATCGTAAATTCTTACGGAACAGATTGCTGAATTAATACAGATCTAATGGGAACAAAAAAATTTAAACAAATAACTATGGACGCATGAAGGGAGGGCTTTTGGGTTCTGCACACCGTAAATTTCACAATTCCTCCATAATAGTCCATATGTTTTATTATCATCTGTTTTTGTTTTATTTTTTATATTTTGCTTCGCCCTCTCAGTGACTACCTTAGAACAATAGAAGGGTTACAAAAGGCAGCAATGGATGCAGTCAGTCATTCTTATACAGGATTCTGAACAAGCATGAACGGAATAATTTGCTTGGGGGAAGGGGGTATTTGAAAAAAACGCAAGGAAATGTAAGAGACTAAAACCGTATAAATCTCAAGTTGTGGGGATATGTGGGTAAGGGTTTGAAGATCCCCCTATGTGCCTTGGTCTGATCCCCAGGTAAGAATAGGAGGATATTTCACGAAGAAAGAGGGGGTCAAATTACAAAAGGCACATTTTAGGCAATTTTTTCCCAATACTATACGGGGGGGGGGGTAGGATCAATTTTAGGGTAAAATTTGGTACTTTCCCATTATGTGGACACCTCTTTAACCAGTCACGAAAACCCGAGGCATCCACTAGACAAAAGCAAAGATTTGACACTATCTGATGTTGCATAAACAAGTATTCAGGGTTCTCACTCTGGGAACTATATTTAAACTGTTGTTTTTTTGGGTTTAGGGGGGGAAAGGTACCTAGGTTAGGTTAGGTTACGTATTTAATATATGCAATGCTTTACCCCACTCCCCTAATGTGCTAATATATAGCCCAAATTTGTTAAAACTATTATATATTTATCCTATTTTGTTTTATTTCATTAGCATTAACCAAACTTGACTTTTTAGAGGTGTCCACATAATGGGAAAGTACCTAAATTTTCACTATCCCTCCTCATGTGTAAAAAAATGAATTAAATTATTTAAATCAGTTACATACAGTTACATACAGTAAGGAATCCTTTGAAATTAGCGGGTACCGTGACATACCTACGAATACAAAGTTAAGAGCTTATGAGTTGAGCCTCTTTTCCCGCCCGAGATATTAACATTTTTCCGAAAATTTCGTTATTCAAAATGTTGCATCCCATCTAAAAGAAATTCCTGCATAAGTATTTGGCTCTATAATTGAACATCTATTATAATTATTAGAACTTTTTCATATTTTTTAGAACTATTTATAATTATTAGAGCATCTGATACTTTTTGTGTTGATGAGGCAAAGTCAATCACCAATTCAAGAGACATTATGTTCATATTCTCCGGCTTGATTTGGACACACACGCAATTCCTTATACAAAAGTAACAAATAATAGCGGCCCAAATCACGGAAGGGCCTACAGTCAACTCAAAATTGTACTTTACCAACGCTAATAATAAACCGAGGGACTACTGAAAAGGTGAAGGACTGAAACTGGAGGACTTTGAAAATTGTGCCCACCCCGTGATGCACCCAAACCATGGCAGAAATGTGCCACGAAGGGTAGAAGTATGCCAGATGTGGAGCAGTGCCCCATACCTGGTGTGAAGAAGTGCGGCATAGTGTAAGTATACCAAGCGTGGTCAGTGGGATTAATTAGAAAGCAAAGAGGAATGTGTCCCCAAGATTCCCCCTCCCTACATTTTGAAAAATACCCTTTCTGCGTATTTCATTGGGAAATACATTTTCGCTATTTTTCTTGAAAACATGAAAAAAATGACTAATTTACCCCCCCCCCCCACCAATTTTCATGAATGAACATCACTACACGTGGCGGGGCAAACGGCCCTTCAAGAAATACACCAGGTTACAGAGTGGATAGCCCCTTGAATGAAAACGTCTAGTCACACAGTTATAGGACAAACTACTCAAGTATAATTTTATTTCTTGAACGCTTAATGCGTACTGCATCTTAAACATAATATTTATATAGCTTGTGTAAAAGTAAACAAACTTCAGCTTCATGGTGAAGTATTTAATCAGGATAAGGCGTTTTCAATTGACACCTTCTATACAAAAGCATGATTAGCACCTAATTGAGAAGTTTTTAGGAGTATTTTTCGGTCACCCGCGAAATTTATGACGTGCTTATGAAAACTGTTATTCGTAGATAGATGTCACCTCATTAAAACATTTTGTAGCTATTTATTTGAAAAATGGATAGATAGGCCTACATCAGCGATTTTGACGCGGAAGAAAACTAAAAAGTACAAAGCGTGGATACCCCTATTAGACTTAGGGTAGGCTCTCACCATGGCCCGGGGGGAGGGTGATCATCGAAATAATTTTTGCTCTGAGAGGAACTACCAAAACAACGAAGAGGCGAGGGTTTGCCTTCCGTGGAAGTTGTCCAACGGTCTCAAATGATTTTTTACCTGTACTTTTAAGACCAATATACGAGTCGCAGAAATACTTTAGTTTTTAAGGGATAATATTTTTTTAACTGTAACTTACCAGCCGGATAACTATTATAGGGGGAGTTCATCCTGGGCCCCCTTCTCCGTTTCTCCTCATCCTGGTTCTCACAGAAGTCAGATTCTACTTTGGTAGCCAAACTTCCCATAGTTTAAAAAAATTGAGCTTTACCGTGGGCGAATATTCGGTTCCTTCGTATTTCAGCTCAAGCCTAAAAAATTTGTCTCTGTGGCCGGCAAATTCGTGTAGGAAATAATTAAAAGCCTCCCGATTATGTATAGTTAGAAAACGTGATATCAGTGTTCTTTTAAGATTGGTAGTCAAAGAAGTCTGAAAAGGAAACTTTTAGAAAGATGTCATTTTTGCTTTCAATCAGACTTACTGGCCGGAGTTAATATAGAATCGTTGCTTTGTCCTTTGGGCCTGAAAACATTCACTGCCTTCCATCTTGCCTTCCAAATTCCCTGCTCGCCTCAACTACGCATCTGCCACTTTTCCCAGTCGACAAATGCGAAGTCACCTTTAACATAGGCTTGTAAGAAATTTATCTGGTTTCTAATCCATTACAATCAAAAATCATATAACCTCATGGATGTATTGCATTATATATCCAGGTACATGAGCAGAGATAGGCAGGGGCGAATCTCCAGCATTTTTATTAAGGGAGCAAGAGGGGACCATATCCGGATAGTCATGGCGCATGAGCTATAGAATAATTTTTCTCCAAATTATTGGGAGGAAAAAAACTGCCCCCTTGCCCCCCCCCCAAACGACGCCCATGGAGATAGGGCATTATGGTTTGTACCCCCCTCCCCTGGCTTATCGAGATTTGTATGGTGCTTCCCTAGAATCTCTCATACTTTCGCAGTAATTCATTTGTTTTCCCCGTTTTAAAAAACGAAATACTGTACACATCCTACTTTGTCTTCAACTTGAATCTATACGGCAAAAGCCCTTCAATTTCAGACACAAACCGTGCACAGTTCTTGCTGGATTAATATGACTTTCATTCTTGCCAGTAATGATAATGCTCATTCAAGTATGTAGCGGAGTGGCCTTCATCCCCCCCCCAACAAAAAAATATTTGTAATATTTTTGGCTAATTTTTTTGTACTCATAATGAAATTCGCCCATTTTTCTTTTTTTCTTATACTTTTGCCCCTCCATCGACGGAACTCCTGGCTAGCCTATACATACAGATTTTGCGAAAGCAATAATAGGCAAACATTTATCAAGCGGTATGTTGAAAGACAATTTTTTTCAGTATTTGACACAGAATACACAAAGGTCGAACCCAAGGGAAGTCACAGGGGGGCTCAAGAATTCACCCTCGCCTCCCCAAACATTATAAACTACACATAAACAGGCGCCTTTTGTCGAACAATGGCAATAGTTGGACCCCCCCCCCGCCCAAATCTAGACAGTGGGCATCACTATGCGTCAGGGCCGTATCCAGGATTTTTGTTCAGGGGGGGTTTTACTAATTTTTTGCCTTTTTTTTGGGGGGGGGGGGTTTACTAATTTTTGACTCAGTTTTCGACTAATTTTACTGATTTTTACCTAGGTTTTACTAATTTCCGACTTATTTTCGAGTCGGTCAAAAATTTCGGGGGGGGGGGTTCAAACCGGGTAACCCCCCCCCCCCCTGGATACGGCCTTGCTATGCGTACAAAATTAGCCTTACCATTGCAACCTCACTTCCCAATCACTAACAAACTAGGGTCTAGAAAATATTGATCGTTCACAGACTTTTCACCAAATTTTGTTTACATAGTGGGTTAACTCTATCTTCGGTTTGAATGCGAGGGGGAGGTCAAGATCGCTTGAACAGCTGATTCAATAATCAGCCTTTTCTGTTCATCTATTGCTAACATATTGAAGGATAGTCAATATCCCTTTATGCCACGCTTGTCATTAGATACCTTGATCTTACATTGATTGATAAGCACTTTTTGCTGCTTTACAAGACAGTTGAAAACCCTGTTTTTTGTGACGCGAGTGACATGTCAATTCCAATTTATGAGATTTCTTTATTATTGTTTTTTTTTGTCAAGGAATGTGACATCAAGTTGTCATCAGTGGCATAATATTTAATTTGCAATATATGTAATAAATTGCTTCTGGTGTTGTTAAAAACACAAATTAAAAGAAATTTCTCATTCAGAATGAGAAGTGAAACGTAACAGACACGTGTATGTTTTTGGGAGGGGCACAACTTCATAAGAACACGAAATTAAATGGGAAACATGTAAAAAATACAGAAAAATTCGTAACAATCTTGACATTCTAGACAGGGGGCACCAAATAGGAGGGGGTGCAACTTAACTGTATTTTAAAGCTATGATACGTAACAGACACGTGTATGTTTTTGGGAGGGGCGTAACTTCATAAGAACGCAAAATTAAATGGAAAACACGTAAAAAATAAGAAAAATACGTAACAATCTGGATATTCTAGACAGGAGGCACCAATTAGGCGGGGGTGCAACTTAACTGTATTTTAAAGCTATGAAACGTAACAGACATGTGTGTGTTTTTGGGAGGGGCATAACTTCATAAGAACGCGAAATTAAATGGAAAACATGTAAAAAATACAGAAAAATTCGTAACAATCTTGACATTCTAGACAGGGGGCACCAATTAGGCGGGGGTGCAACTTAACTGTAATTTAAAGCTATGAAACGTAACAGACACGTGTATGTTTTTGGGAGGGGCGTAACTTCATAAGAACGCAAAATTAAATGGAAAACACGTAAAAAAATAAGAAAAATACGTAACAATCTGGATATTCTAGACAGGAGGCACCAATTAGGCGGGGGTGCAACTTAACTGTATTTTAAAGCTATGAAACGTAACAGACATGTGTGTGTTTTTGGGAGAGGCATAACTTCATAAGAACGCGAAATTAAATGGAAAACATGTAAAAAATACAGAAAAATTCGTAACAATCTTGACATTCTAGACAGGGGGCACCAATTAGGCGGGGGTGCAACTTAACTGTAATTTAAAGCTATGAAACGTAACAGACATGTGTGTGTTTTTGGGAGGGGCATAACTTCATAAGAACGCGAAATTAAATTGAAAAAATGTAAAAAATACAGAAAAATTCGTAACAATCTTGACATTCTAGACAGGGGGCACCAATTAGGCGGGGGTGCAACTTAACTGTAATTTAAAGCTATGAAACGTAACAAACACGTGTATGTTTTTGGGACGGGCATAACTTCATAAGAACGGGAAAATTAAATGGTAAACACGTAAAAAAAAGACAGAAAAATTCGTAACAATCTTGACATTCTAGACAGGAGGCACCAATTAGGCGGGGGTGCAACTTAACTGTATTTTAAAGCTATGAAACGTAACAGACATGTGTGTGTTTTTGGGAGAGGCATAACTTCATAAGAACGCGAAATTAAATGGAAAACATGTAAAAAATACAGAAAAATTCGTAACAATCTTGACATTCTAGACAAGAGGCACCAATTAGGCGGGGGTGCAGCTTAACTGTAATTTAAAGCTAAATATACGGCCAAGAACACAGTAAAATAGCAGAAATGAAAGGCACAAATAAATAAACTTTGATTAGCGATCATCATAAAACACTTTGAAACACTAAATGAAACACTACATTAACCAAATAATAGTACTTAATACTTGAAAAAAAAAACACTTAAATGAAACATTACGTTTACTTTATACTGGGATTTTTTTTTATTTTATTTTTTTAGTTACCAAAATTTCCAGATACCTCGCTATTCTTCTGCAATTTGTTAGTGGCCAAATAAATAGAAAGAACTGTTTTCCGACTTCAAACTGTCCAAATACTCCCCCCCCCCCCTTATGTGCAAATATATAGCCCAAATTATACATTTCCCATATATTCTGTCATTTTTCTATCTTGTCTCGGGCTAAGCTGAAAAAAAAACTAACGAAGAAACCAGTTTGTTCTCGAGTTTTACACAGCGTAAACTTGAGTGAGTGGCCCATAATACACAAGTACAAAAACTCCTTCCCCGTGCGGAAATTAAAAAAAATTGAACTCAAATAAAATTCTCAAATCTGGAAGCCTTATTTTCCACGGGGGGGGGTATTTTCTGGGAGGGCATTTTCCAGAGGGGGAGGGTAAACGCCAGCCACCTCTAGGTGAGGCGGAAAAACGGCTGCTGCAAATTCATGTTACAATTGCATTTAGTCTATATGAAATTTGTCGCAATTATATAAGGTATGAATTTGACAGCTTTTTCTTCCGACGAAAAACTAATTCTGCAGTGGCACTTGCACAAATTTGTTGGATGAGCTGAACCATTCTCCCTGATTTTTCTTGCTTATATTGCGAAGCTTGAGTGAGTGATTTTGATCATGATTTTTCGGCAATTTTCCCATTGATTAATTATGAACGCGTCCAAGTCTCTTCAACGTAAGTTTTAAAGAAGCAGCATGGAATGCGCACTGCGGATCTACTGTGGATCTCAGACTTGCATAAAGGGGTTTAGTACAAAGAACAGTATTAATCATCCCACATTGGCTCATACGTACTCTGTGTAGAAGTTGACACTTTCAAAAACTGACTGAAAAGTTGAATACGTTTTTACAGCTACCTTTTGTGTGATTCTACTAATGTTTTGAAGATAAACCCTCCTAAATAGCGACCTTCTTTTTTTACCAGGAAAGCTAATAAATTGTCCCGGACGTACAACATTTTAAGCTTTCCGCAAATTCATGTTCAACTCAGAGAGGACGCCTGAATCTGTTATCCCTATGAGCGTCCTTGAATCTGCATTTTTACAACTCTGCTGTTTTGAACAACGGCCTGGAGAGCTATACCCTTTAAGATATAAAAATCTACAAAATGTCTTAATGTCCCTAAGAAAATTCCTGACCAGCCTTCCCTCTCCGAAGTAAAACTGAAACAATTTTTCTAAAGTTTGTTCGGGATGATTTAAATATTCATCAAAGGTTAGGGGACGTATTGTTTATATATTTTTCTTGCTCTTTTTCCAATTTACCCCACCTTCGGAACAATTTCCTGCGCGTGCGTAAGCAGTCAAGACCATAGAGTTCCTTTTCTTCCCGCAAATTTAGATTATTCTCTGTCGTTTTGATGGAAGTTCTAGAGGCGGCAATGTCACAAAGTCACATGTTTAAAGAAATACAAACTTTAAATGATCCAATTCCAAAACCTAAGTTATTAGCTAAACAATTAAACGAATAATATAAACTAAGCTAGGCCCAACTCTGGATCAAGGGGCTAGACACTGACTATCACAATTTGTACACACCTTTAGTACCGCCACCTAGCCTTAAGCGTCAGTCATGTGCCCTATATGCCTCAGAACCTGCCTTTGCCTCTGTATCCACAATACCGATCCTCTCTCGTACTAATCCTGCCTCGGGCGTGCAGAATGAGTTTTATCCTGAACTCCCATATACAGCGTTTTGGAAAAATCGTAGCGATTTTCCAGATTGGGGACGATTTTTTACCAGACGCACTGCGGAAAAATACAAATCTGCATACGCTAAAATTTGTCAATGCATAGCCTACTTGCTCAGGACTAATTTGAATGGATAATTTTAAAAAATGGACAGTATTGAAAAACTGATTATTTCTCCGAGATTTTGTGGCAACTCGTGATATTTCGCTTTACGATTTACCCGTCTCATTCCTGCGATTTTCAAAGCATTTTCTGTGGGTTTTCTACAAACAATCTGAAGTGCGTTTTTTCGCAAATATAATCACGAGGGAGCCATAGGTTAAAGCGTAAACCTTCGGCACAACAGCTATGATTTCCAACTGTTCCAAATGTCAATCATTTCATCACATTTGGCAGCTAATACTTTTTCACTTTTGAAGAAAAAGAATCATTTTTAACCCCTCATCGGGACATAATGGTTGGGCATAACCAATCCAACCTTGATGAGGTCAAAGCAATCAGTGCATAAGATTGGATGAGCCCCAACATTATCAGAGTTCCACAATCTTATGCAAAATTCCAGATTAAGTGCTTCTTGCTATCTTGAAAAGTAGCTGAGTTGGGTGAATGAAACTTTCAGGAATGAGTAAAAAGCCTAAAATAGAGCCTGGAAAGGTGTTTTGAAAAGACAACCTCTCTCCTTTCCCTCTAACGGGCACTGGCGTTTAATGACCTTGTATAATTTTCGTGCTATGCACGTTGAACTTTGAGAAACAGATCTTTTGCTGAAATGAGACGCAAGAAAAGTGCTCTGAGCCTCCTATCTTCACTCAATTTTGACCTGTAAGTTTTAATGGCTTGTTAATTTATTCTTAAATTTAGGGGGAGAAATCCCCCGATAAGGCTTAAAATTCCGCTGAAATACTAGGATATATATTTTCAAAATTAGAACCAACGAAAACGACATTGAAAATCAAAAAATAACGTAAAGGCTTTTTTGTCACAATTTAGATGGGTATAACCTGTCATATATACAATCTTTACAGCCTAGAAATAAGGAAAGGGTAAAGATAGTGGCATGGTAATGTCTTCCAGGGATATATTTTGGGCCCCAGATACATTTCTGAAAGTTTTATTCACCTAAGTCAATTACTTGCCAAGATAGCAAGAAGACCCCTAGCATAGAATTTTATAAATTTTATAATTAAACCTTACATTTTGGAGCAAATAACGACAAGAAAGTTTGCTATCCATTAAAGCAAGATAGACTCAAAGTTTAATTTTTATTTATTATATTTAGAACTTATTTTGGCAAATTATGTAGTATATTTAACACATTTAAAAATAGAATCAAGAGGTAAAATTTGTCTTTAGTGTCGTAGATTTGAAATGAAAGTACAAGTCAGCTGCGGCACTTCATAATACATTCGGTTACAACACATCAGGGACGGACGCAGGAATTTCTCAGGAGGTGGGGGCTCACTAATAGAAACCCATATTCTATCTGACATTATGAATAAGAAGTGCCCTGAAAATTGGGAAAATATAGGATCTTCATCTCCCAGCATACATCCCTGCATTAGACACATTTTACGCGACGTGAAAAACTAAAAAACATCCGCAGAGTCGTTTTTTTACTGTCAGTAACAAGCAGATTGAGGATGCTTTATAGCAGTTTCCAAAAATAGCTTTATACAAAGAGACCCGTTTTCCAATCCTTTCTATGTCTTAGAAAAGGGGGTATAAGATATTCTGGAAAAATCAGAAGCTTCGAAGTATCTTGATAATCTAATATGAGGTGGGGAAACGCGTTGAACCAATCAATAGAACGGCCTGATTTTAAACAGTGTTTACTTAACACCATCTCTTCATTGAGTCTTCCAGACAATAGGTATAAAGAAGAAGTCTACAAAATTTTGCAAGGACCGCGAAAAAAGAAACAATTTATCTCCTCCTCCAAAACACAAGATTCTAATTCCTCTCCCACCAATATAAAAGAATACTTTCCACAAAAGTTTCCTTCCATCTCTAAGCTATCGAACGAAACAGGATATAATAACATATCTACTTATAAATTTGGCACTTTTTAATGTAACCTACTGACTGTTAGGCTTGAGGTAAGAACAAAAAGAGATGTCTCTTCTGAGCGTCCAAAAACCAAGTGGCTGATCTGATTGTAAAAGTTTCCGAAGAAACCGTTAACTGTTCTATAGCGGTATATGTGTAACGGCTAATGTAAGAATGGTAAATTAAAGCTTGATAAATCATGTAACACAACGCCTTTTGAAACACCACGCCTAAAATTATGTTATAATGAAGGATATAAATACTAGGTACGAGTACTTGTCCATTGGTGACTGATCTGCGGTTACTGGAGCGTAGTACATCTGTTTATCTCTCTTCAAAAAGTCCTCAGCGACGGAGGTGACGAAGAGCGTCCCACGCCAAGTGTATGGTCCCGGACTTCCAAATATAACTGTGTCGTCGTTCAGAAGAGCTCCAGACGTGCCAGCTTGACAGTATCCAAATTGTTCATGAGCCCTAAAAAAGAAAAAACATATGAGTTCTATATATATTTGAAACATTTAAGTTTACACAATTTGAGTTATAGCCTTTAATGACTTCAACTTTGGTATATTAAAAATAAATAAATAATGAACAACTCTGGTCAAGAACGCATCTTTCAAACCTTGGCCGCTATTGATTTTAGAATACGCTCTCTCCCTCTGGCAAGCAAGGATTGGTAGGGCCATCAAGAGAGGATTAGATCTGGGGTCTGAGCTCAAAAGCGACTATTTTTTTTTTTTTTTTTTTAATGCCAAAACTTACTTCACTTTACAATACTAGACTATTTTTAAAAAGTTTGAGGGGGGGTACTTTGCCCCCAAGACCTAATCTTTTCCCAATTCTTTCCTACAGATAAAAAAAACTCCCAAATTATGGTTGGATTCTAGCGCTGGGCTAATGTGCGGCATAGAAAGCGATTTTTATAATTGTGAATTTTGCCAAACAAGCCCAACAAACATAGCAGGGGAGGTTATAAATTTGCAGGCAAGATCTGATCTTGGCTCTTGACTTTCCTGGGGATAAAAATATGGTTTCATTTTGTGACTTTTTGAACAAAGCTGTAATTTAAAAAGCCGAATGCTAAACAGCCTAAATTTAACAGAGGAACAAAAAAAAACGGAAAACACATATATATATATATATATATATATATATATATATATATATATATATATATATATATATATATACTATATATATATATATATATATATATATATATATATATATATATATATATATATATATATATATATAATATATATATATTATATATATATATATATATATATATCATATATATATATATATATATATATATTATATATATATATATATATATATATATATATATATATATATATATATAATATATATATATATATATATATATATATATATATATATATATATATATATAATATATATACATATATATATATATATATATATATATATATATATATATATATATATATATATATATATATATATATATTATATATATATATATATATATATATATTATATATATATATATATATATATATATATATATATATATATATATATATTATATATATATATATATATATCTATATATATATTATATATATATATATATAGTTCAGGGGGGAAGGGGTTATAAAAATTACTTTTAAAAACGCGTCAACAATATAGCTGTATGCATTTTTATTACGTTTTTAAGATCCAGAAAAACATTTTTTTAGGGGGGGGGCAGATTCAAATCCTAACCTCCCTGGATACGGCCTTGCATATTATGGTACAAACTGAACATAAATCCCCAAAAATGAATCTTTTTTCTGTGTTTTAGATATTATAGCTGCGGTAATTCAAAAGACGTCACGTTACATTATATGAATTTTACATGGAACAAAAGAAAAATAGAATATGTGTTTCGTTTTTTTTTTTTTTTTCGAGACCACTCAATTACACAGAAAAGGTTTGTTTGTTTTACGGTTTCCAAGATATGAAAAACTTATTTTTTTTAGATAAAAAATACCATTTCCTAGCTTTTTCTGGTGAATGGAAAAGCGTTTTGAAGGATGGCACAAGGCCACAGCCCCTCCTTCTACATGTGCCTGTCCGTCACCCCAAAGAAATAAGCAGTTTTCCCATTTGTAAATCACATGATGACTTGTAATGTGATTGACCCGCCAAGGGGGTAAACTCTTTTGGTAGTTTAACCATTGTATAATTTCCTCGTGTTTTCTATTCAGATTAATTTTCTTCCCTTCAAAATATAGACATTCCATGGATAAAATGCCCATTGCTTAAGAAGCCCCCCCCCCAAAAAAAAAAACGTATGCTTTAGTTTAAATGAACACAACACTGTGGTTGTTGAAGAAAAACTAAAAATCAAAATGGAATCTGCGAAATAAATTGATAGCCAAGGGGTCAACAGTCACCCAAGTTTAAGAAACCCTACACAATAGTAGACAACCCAAAAATACAATTACAGGAAACATAGGGAGGGTTGGTACATGCAATACTTTGGTACCAAGACCCACTGGCACAATCTGACCGCCTTCATTTGTAAAGATATTGCTAAAAAAAAGTTCCAAACAAGGTTACGGGAACTGCTCATGAAGGATATACACATATCCTGTTTGTACTTAGTGCAAGGGAAACCCAAAGACAAACTCGAGTGGCCATACATAATCACGCTGGTAATTAATTGGTACATTCTCGTAGCCTTATACAAATAATCAATTTCTCCTTTCGTAAATCATGTGTAACCTGATCACCATTAGCGATTATTTTGTCAGTAAATGTCTGAAAACAAGATCATTAACTCCAATTTACTTAATGTGAAAATCAGGTGCGTAAGCACGAAAGTTTTGGGCCCCTGACATCTCCCCCTGTCCTAAAATTGGGAGATTTGATTGATTTTGGAACAACGTCTTGTGTGTTCCATATCATGTGCCTATTTTACTGTTTTTCTGGAAACTTTACCCCCCCCCCTCCTTCCGTTTGTAACTAAAAAAAATAACAAAGACAATGGACATGTCGATAGATTTCAAGTTGTGAAAAATGATCCAAGCCAACAAGTTGGTACATGACCAACCCTTAGAAATGTATCTGAAGATTTGTCATGTGGAAGGAGGGGGGGGGGGTCTAAAACACGCAAAAATGAATTTTCAGGTGCCAATTTTTTAATTCACCTCTCCATGTGTGCAGTTACAGCGCTACAATAACTAACTTGAAATTGAAATTTTAAACCAGAATTTGTGTCAGTGGATTCGAAAAAGAAGCCAGAGTTTAGGCATTTCAAAGCAGAAGTATACTGACACAAAGATGGGGGTAGGGCAGATCGGTCATTCCCACTTCTTAGGTTTCCAAAATAGATTGTTTTTTATTTAATTAGAAAAATTTTCATTGAAAAGTTATTTTGTTTACAAGTTTTTTTAACACACAAAATTTGATAGCTAACTTTACTACTAGACCCATTTTTAACCAAACTATTCCATACTTAACTATCATTTTGCAATAAACAAAAGAATAGACCCTAAGTCTACAGAATTAAGAGTCACGTCTTTTTCCCAATTGGCTCAAAAATAAAATATTTAAGTTCTTGGGACAAGAAGACCCGATGTCCAAGACCAAAAAGGTAGCCTTACCCTTATTAATGGTAACTTCTATTCATTTTATTTTTGACTTGATTTTTTCATTTGAATTTCTGCTAGTTTTATGATTCTTCTATTCATCCATAGCAGCAATTATTATCTTTACGTTTCATGTTATTATTCGTTTATTAATCCATAATAACTTCTGTTCGCTCAAAGTTTTAATTATTAAATTTATTTGGTTTTGCTAGTTTTAAATTTCAATCTGACACTTTACTTTTCTTTGAAAAACTTTTTTTTGCGAACATTTTTTTGCACAGCATCAAATCAAGGGACTAAGAGACTAAATATCCGCAAAGTCATCAACTTTCTAAAGATGTAATTGGAATCAAAACATGGTATTTAGCACCTGATTCCCAAGTTAACTTATTTTTTCTGATTATAAATTAAACATAATAGTATATATTTAAGCCTTATAATAATACAGACAAGATTATATACTGTAATAACAAAATATGAATTATATATTAAATAAGAAACAAAACATATTCCAAAAGGTGACTTAAAACATTTTATAGACGTCATGAAGAGTAATAGTAAATTTTACTAGTGTGAACCGGATACACTTAACAGGAATTGGACTGGGGGAAGGGAATATAAAAATACCACAAAATATACGAATTTTACAACCAATATACATTTAAAAAATCACATAAATTTTCGTATGTCAGGATGACAGAGGGCTAAAGGCCAAGACAGGCTCTTCTGTGTACGTTAACTGAAAGATGAGAACTTTTAAAGCTTAGAACCTTTATTTGCTTTGAATAAAAAATGTTCTTATTTCTTTTACTTTATTAGTAAAACACTCACATTAGTTGTCGATATTTTATGGTTTACTTTCTCTTTAGTTATATAACTTATAACTCTTTATTCAACACAAGTTTCTTATTTCACAATTCATTTCAGGGGACGCCGGGGGATGGATCAAGGTCTTTTCAGGATTAGTGGCGCTCAGAAAATAAATATGGGGGAAGGTAGACCGGGGGTCCCTGGGCCAACCAAGGGAAGACTTCAAAAATTCTATAGAAAAACCGGTAATTTAACTTAAAATACCGGTTTTTCTAAGAAATTTATTTCTTGGGCTACAGTCCCTTTAGCCCCCCCTCCGTGGATGCGTGCCTGGTCAGGACATGGATTGCTATTACAGAGAATGGATAATTTCAAAATAACGATTATTCAGCTTGTCTTAGTACGGTTTTTTGGTAACTTAATAGAAAAAACGCGTGAATTTTATTACTTTTCATCGTTTACGGGTGAGAGTTTATACCCCTACCCGAACTTTCCTTCCGATGGGTAGGCAATTAGGAGGAAGGGGTTTATGCTCAAACTTACATTTTTAAGCCTGAGTATTTATATCGGCAATTCTTTTAATCAATAGCCAAAAGTGATAATTAGAGCCTTTAAAAACAATCCGTAATAGGCCACCCAAGATACGGCCCACTGGCTTCACCCAAACACGGCTTAGGAAGTTGGGACTGGAATTTACAAAATTATATTGATTAACTGGTGGATTTATTAAGGCAGTTTGAACCATTTTGACTGATAATTAATTCTACTTTTGAAAATGAATGAATAATTATGAGCTATGGATATTGATTGACAATCAGAGATGAATACATTCAAGCAGGATATTGATTTTCATTAGGCAAGAAAATTACTGATAGGGGTAAAACTTAATGTATATACCCGGCGGGAAAGTATAACTCTATTAAGATACGCGAATAAACACTGGGTTATTTTACCTTGGCTATTGGCCATTTTTTATTGTATAATGAAACATTTATTTGTACTCTCTTATACATAATTTTCCAATAAATTGCATAAATTCGTCCACCATTTGCTATTTTGACAAATGACAGACGTCCCGTCCCCATCGAGACAAATATATATGAACTGGCCTGGGTCCAAAGGATGGCATTTGGAGTCCACATATTGTCATCATTGATGGTGGGTCGCAGGAGCCCCGATTCTCTAAAATTTAGAGGACAAGGAACTTTTTTCGATTTTATTAAATGTAGATACAAAAAAAGGTGTTTTTTTAAACTAGTTTTTTGCGTAAATATCGAAAAAAGGGCGTTTAAAAAATCCAGGGACGAAATTCCACCATTTCAACTGGCGCCCTGCAAGTTAGATTTATAGATTCTACACGTTATCCAAGCATAAATTGAACTTGAAAATAAAATTAGTAAAAATTGGGTAAAATTTGCCAACATTTTCCAAAAATTATACCCCATCAAGCAAAAAGGTTAGCTTGATTAACGAAAAATAAATAAAATAAGATGAACAGGCATTAAAATATCTGTTTTTAAAGAAAAGATGAAGACATTCTAGAGTTTTCGCCCGCAGTATATTACGTTTATAAAAAATAACATTAAACTTTAATTGTTACACCAAAAAAAACTGCAGTTACGCTTAAAATATAAAGAATGGACAAAAAAGTATAACCCAAAATGACGAGTTCCTTAAAATATAAAATTATTGGTTGAAAATTTCCTTTATTTTGGCTGTTCTTTTTCATAAAGAATAGTATAATCCAGGACAACCTGGCAACTGTGATTTTCATCATAATTTCAAACGCTGTACTCAGTCTTGGGCACAGTCTCTATATCTTTGAATCTCAAATCTGATTGCTCGATAGTTCAAAACTGTTGGACATTCGCATCAAACAGTTCGTGGTAACGAACGAACTGTAAGTAAGGAGCAACCCGGCTCAATAGTAACCAAAATTCTAAAAAACGAAATGTTGATACCAATAGATACACTAAAAGAATCAAATTTTCATGCTGATTTCAAATATATAAGTTTCATCAAGTTTAGTCTTACTTATCAAAATTTACGGGCCTGAGAAAATTTGCCTTATTGTCGAAAAAAGGGGGAAAACAAACACTAAAAGTCACAGAACTTTAATGAAAACCACACCCTCTGATTCAGCATATCAGAGAACCCTACTATAGAAGTTTCAAGCTCCTATCTGCAAAAATGTGGAATTTTGTATTTTTTGCCAGAAGAAAGATCACCTGATGCCTGTTTATTTTTTTCCCCAGGGGTGATCGTTTCAATCCAGTAGTCCTAGAATATCGTGAGAGGGCTCATTCGAAGGAAAATTAAAAGTTCTAGTGCCCTTTTCAAGTGACCAAATAATTGGAGGGCGACTCGGCCCCCTCCCACGCTCATTATTTTCCCGAAGTCACCCAGTCAAAATTTTGAAATAGTCATTTTGTTCAGCATAGTCGAAAATCTAATAGATATGTCTTTGAAGATGACTTAATCCCCCACTATTCCCGAGAGAAGGGGTGCAAGTTATGAACTTTGCCCATTGTTTACACATAGTATTGGTTATTGGGAAGTATACAGACGTTTTCAGGAGGGATTTTTTCTGGTGTGTGTGTGGGGGAGGGTCATAGGAGGGGGTTAAGGGGGAGGATCTTTCCATGAAGGATGTTTCCTTGGGGAAGGGACATTTCTATGAAGGGGGCACCAGATCTCCCAGCATTATCTAAAAAGAGATCAGAAATTAAATACAAAAAAAAAAACTTTGAGTTGAAAAGTTTTTTTCAACTGAAAGTAAGAAGCTTCATTAAAACTTAAAACAAGCAGAAATTATTACGTATATGAGGGAGTTCACCCCCTAGTCAATACCTCGCTCTTTACGCTAAAGTTTTTTTTAGTACTTTCAAAAGAGCTATCTATTCTAATTAACCAGCCTTTGTGATTCAGGAGTTTATGATTCGAACAAAATTCGACTTTTAGCGTGAAGAGCGAGGTATTGACTAGGGGGCGAACTCCCTAATATACGTTATAAAACACACGAATATAGAAGTTCGTTACGTAAATTACGCCAGAACAAAATTTCGAGAAAGCCATTTAGCAAAAAAAGTAAAATTAATATGCAACTTTCGTTTTAATTTGCCATGTACGGTGAGCCAAAATCAAAGCTGCATTAATTCAAAAACGTTCAGAAATTAAATATAAAAAAAACAAACTTTTTTAACTGAAAGTAAGGAGCGACATTAAACTTAAAACGAACAGAAATTATTCCACATATGAAAGGGGCTGTCCTCTCCTCAACGCCTCGCTCTTTACGCTAAAGTTTAACTCTGTCTCACAACTTTATTTTTTAAAACAATAAAAAACTTTAGCGTAAAGACCGAGGCGTTGAGGAGGGGAATAGCCCCATTCATATACGGAATAATTTCTGTTCGTTTAAGTTTTAATGTCGCTCCTTACTTTCAGTTAAAAAAAAAAGTTTTTTTTTTGTTATTTAATCATATTACAAGACTGTATAAAGTGTCTTAACGCCACTCCAAAAATCAAGACAGGTGTTGCCTGATGTGGCATATGTGCACCATTCTGGTCCTTTTTATGGGTGGTTTTACAAGTTAGAGAATTTTCAAAGTAAATTTATTTAAAAAATTTGCATCTTCCGACACATTTTGCTCGAGGAATGTTGCTTTTCGCACATTTTTGCTTTTATGGTCCAGCTATCTTCAATCAGGCAACACTGGTCGAGACCATGTGGTGTCAGTTCAGTGATTCGAATGAACACAATCACGCAATCTCGTCGACGATTTGTTAATACTTTTTTTTAGATTTGACTGGCTGGCCATGCAATGTTCCGATTACTAGCTTTTAAAGCAGCGTTGTTTCAATAGTGTTTCGATTGTTACGCCAAGGAACTATATTAACTAGCTTTACAATATGGAAAAAAACTCACTCTTATTGTTACGTTCCCTGTTACTCTAAGGTATATATATATATATATATATATATATATATATATATATATATATATATATATATATATATATATATATATATATATATATATATAGATATATATATATATATATATATATATATATATATATATATATATATATATATATATATATATATATATATAATATATATATATATATATATATATATATATATATATATATATATATATATATATATATATATATATATACCGTGAATGTCCCGTGTGTTACCGTGAATGTCCGAAATCTGCTCAACGTCGACATTCACCGGTGAATGTCCGAGATTCCTTTTTTCTCTGCTGGGATTCAATTAGCTTTGCGAGTCAGCTTTATCAGTCTTATGCAAGCTATGATGGGAAAAGTTAGGTTAGGTTAGATTATGTAAGTTTAAGTTAGGTTTAGTTAAATTTGGTTCTAAATATCAGAAATGGGTTAAAAACCTAAGCTAACCAAACCTAAACTGCCATCATCAAACCTTTCCTTAAACCAAAAAGTTGACTGGCAAAGCTGACTAAATCCAAGGAGAAAATACATTTCGGACATTCACCGGTGAATGTCGACAATTACCAATTTCGGACATTCACACCAAACTGCTTGAGAAGATGTAGCTGTATTTTAGAGGTTTAATTGTCTTTAGAAATCAACTGATTGTTAATGTTGGAACTTTTACGGACGAGAAGCTTTGTCAAAATTTAACTCATTATTTTGCTTATTTATTTTCCTAATTCAATGAGGCAACACAGACAATAATGCGATACTGCCCTAGAAACTTAACAATTTTAAAAGAACCAAGATAAAAATTGTAAAGAATGTCAGTTTTCAAGCATGAATAAACCTAATATGGGACCAGGGGGCAGAAAAACTTTTCATTATGGTGTTCTTGTACTTTAACTCGGTTAATATAGACTCATTTTAGTCCTAAGCAAATCTTCGAGACAAAAAAGAAAGTCTTTTTATGCTTCATCCTAACGATTAATACTCAATACTAATGAGCTTTGCTTGCAAAAACCCAATACCGAGACCACGCCTACTCCACCTTCAAACAAACATTAGCCATACCATTAAACAGGTTTACCAGTAAAGGAAACGAAGTCGTGGTATCTTCCAACCATCTTAAACATGAATTAAGACAGGACACAGTCTTTTTTTCCAAAATTTGTGTACAGGCTTCCTAATGTGTAGAGTTGCAATGATTCTTAATGTGTACCAGTTCGGTTAATCTTGCTTCTAACATTCCCCAGTTAAGAAGAAGCTTAAAACATTCTGAGTACTAGCTAAGCCTTAACACATAAAGATCAAACAGAGGGCGCTGCATTCTATTTTGCTATAATTTCAAATAATCCATTTTAGGATGGTATTTATTTTCGATGCCAAAATGTAAATCATAGAAATCAATTTCCTTCGATGAATTTCTTCAGGTCATAGCCTACCTGCAAATTCCCGAATGTCAGTCTGGAGGTCCCCAAAGAAATTATCAATGGACAATATATAAAAATGGGGGAAAGGCCACATTTCTAAGCAACGCACGTGCCTATAATTTTTTCAGATGTTAATAGTAAAATAAAATTCCGTTGGAAGGGGTGGCAAATTTTTTTTTTCATAATTTGATTAACACAAAATAAAAAAATTCAAGAAAATTTAGGATTCCAGGAGGAGCAGGTCCGAGCACCCTCGCCCCAAGGTCATCTCCAATTAGGGCCTCAAATTACTATTTTCCTGAAGCATAAGTCTTCCTCCAGAGAAACCCTCCTGACATCCCCTTCTTCTGCGTTAAGTTGGATGATTATAAATTAGATCAGGCACGTACTTAGGGAAGGGATGATGGCAAGAATTTTTAGATTTTTACGAAGTCATTCATAGCTTCTTCAATGAATTTTAACATCTTGGAATTTACATAAGATTTACCTGCGTTCACGGTTTTTATATGAACTCTCCCTTCCTCAATCAGAAAAAAACTTCGTATGTGCATGCTCCTCATTCACTTCTACTCTCCTGGGGAAAAAAACAATCGACTGGAACTTTTTAGCCAGTCGATCTGGATATACTATTAACTAATAAAAACAAGTTTTTTCAACTGAAAGTAAGGAGCAACATTAAAGCTTAAAACGAACAGAAATTATTATGTAAATAACGAGGGTTGCTCCCTCCTCAACACCTCGCTCTTTACGCTAAAGTTTTTTAGTACTTTTAAAAAAGCGCCTTATTTTTCTAATCAAACGGCCCTTGTGTTTCAGGAGTCATTATTAAAGAATTGGGAAAAAATTCAAACTTTAGCGTAAAGAGCGAGGTGTTGAGGAGGGGGCAACCCCCTTTATATACGTAATAATTTCTGTTTGTTTTAAGTTTTAATGTTGCTGCTTACTTTCAGTTGAAAAAGCTTATTTTTTAGTTAATTTCTGATCGTTTTTTAAATAATACCAGGAAATCTGGCCCCACCCCAGCGGAGGAGCCCCTTCCCTGAGGAAATGTCCTCTAGACAATTCAATCCCAGTGGCAGTTTACCCCGGATAATTACTCTTAACCACTCTGCGCGTAAAATTGAGACAGAAAAGAGAAAGAAACATATATAAAAAAAATTTTGCATAAGAATTCTGGCAAATTTCCCCAGTGTATAATTTTTACTGTGAAGTCACCTCCCTGGAAACCCCCTACCGAAAATGTATATCTACATCATAACATCATAACATAATTACAAATACTATGAGCAGACAATGGGCAA
Source organism: Artemia sinica (assembly GCA_027921565.1). Lineage (NCBI taxonomy): Eukaryota > Metazoa > Arthropoda > Branchiopoda > Anostraca > Artemiidae > Artemia > Artemia sinica. The sequence continues at coordinate 60,071,115 of CM051259.1, forward strand.
ATTTTATAACTTAAAGACCTTTCCCCTGGAGCTGTGGGGGGAGGGTCATGTTATACCCAAAGGCATTGCCTAGTTAACGGGCCTTTCAACTGTGATGAATAAAATGGCTATTTGAAAATTTTGATCGGACGATTTTGGGAAAAAAGGGGCGGGGGGGACCTAGATCAGGGACTTACGCAGGGGGGGGCTCCTGGCCCGCCCACCCCCCACCCCCGAAATATCACGATTTTTTTCATTTTCCCATAATTTTCTGATTTTTCTCAGAGAATAATGGGTTTGAAGGATTTGCCCCCCCCCCCCCCCGAAACAAATTCCTGCGTACGTGCCTGGCCTAGTTGCCCTCCAATTTTTTGGTCAATTAAAAAGGGCACTAGAACTTTTAATTTCCGTTCGAATGAGCCTTTTCCCGATATTCTAAGACCACTGGGTCGATATGATCACCCCTGAAAAAAAAAAAAAACGAACAAACAAATAAATAAAAGCGCATCCGTGATCTTTCTTCTGGCAAAAAATACAAAATTCCACATTTTTGCAGATAGGAGCTTGAAACCTCTATTGTAGGGTTCTCTGATACGCTGAATCTGATTTCGTGTTTTTCATTGAGATCATTTGACTTTTGGGGGTTGTTTACCCCTTTTTTCGAAAATTAGGAAAATTTTCTCAGGCTCGTAACCTTTGATGGGTAAGACTAAACTTAATGAAATTTATATATTTGAAATCAGCATAAAAAGCCATTCTTTTGATATATCTATTGGTATCATAATTCCAGTTTTTAGAGTTTCGGTTACTATTGAGCCGGGTCACTCATTACTTACAGTTCGTTACCACGAACTGTTTGAAACTATTCGATATTTAAGTTATTCAAGGTGGAATCAACCTATTAAACTAACGGTACTTGTGTATTTTACTGCAAACACTCAAGGAGTGAAGTTAGGTTACCCCTAACGAAAAATACCAGAACATGATGAAAATACAGCACTTTAGAAACAAATTTGGGCTATATAATTCTAATGTGTTCTGTCACCCGCCACTTGTTTTCCACCGAGCATTAGCTAATTGTTTTTTTAATACAGACAGATAAACCGGTTGTTCTCAAGTTTTAGACAGCGTAAATTGAGAGTTTTCGGTATAATACACAAGTACCAAACTAACTAACCGATTTTCTTTTTATTATTACCACAAATCAAATTGCTCTTACCAGTTCGTTGGCCTGCCACGACAAGGTTCCCACGCCTCATCATACTCCAATTCTTGGGATAGGGTGTAACATAAGCCCTGGCCCCATTGATAATCCACACCTTTCCTTATATATCGATGGGCACATACCTGGAACACAACAAATGCTAATAATTCGTAATCGGATATTCTATTCAAATCGATTTGATCCAATATCCCCTTCTGTGTTTCTGACAGTATTGTTTGACTGTGAATATAAGACGGACAAATCGACTTAGAAACGCTACGAAATACTGAATACCAATGACTGTCGTATACTTCAATATTCAAAAGTGTCTCTTAATTCCTTTGGTTTATTTTTGTGACTGTAATCTTCACATCCTATTTAGCCAACTTATGTTTAGGTTTCTTATTCACAAACAAAAAAAACAATTTTTACTATCTACAAATTAAGGAAAAACTGACATTTTTTCTAGCGTGAAGCATAAGGTACTAGGCCAGTTTCTTCAACTCTACTACAATAAAAGGCAATAAAAATAAATAAATGTAAAAAGAGTAACTAAACAGCCAAACAACAAACCAGACTCTTTCAAAAGTATCCGTTCCATTTTGTTCATTTCCAGTCACATTATTCCTTAAGCGCATGTCAGAGAAGGAAGCCGAACAGCCATCCCATTTTTACCCATTGTTGTATTTACTTGTTTTTATGTCAAAATCAGAGCAAGTAAAAACGCAGAACCTAATTGGTTCTTTCCCATGAAATTTTAAGCAATTTATTTCTGAGCCACAACGTTTTTTAAAAGAAAACTGTCCCTCTGTTTTTTTTTTTTTTCACTGAACCTAAAGTTAACACAACAAGGTCATACAAAAGCCACAACGTTTTTAAAAGAAAATTCTATCCCTCTGTTTTTTTTTTTTTACTGAAACTAACGTTTAATACAACAAGGTCATACAAAAATGAAGGTCCGTAAGCGTTGCCATTTCTTGATTTAACGTACACATTTAAAAAAAAAAGCAAAAACACAATTCAAAAGACTTCCGTCTTGGAGGGAATGGACACAAGTATTATTTTACAATGGGCATTTTGCGTCAATTTGGTTACCCTTGTATGGCTGAATGTATTACCAAACAGGTTTACACAAGGCTTGCAAGAATTTCACCTTTTTTCTGATTGGTATTTTATTATAGGTGTATATTCATCATATCTTTTTACATTCTTACGTCTTGTACTTACAAACGAACACAGGAATTTATTTCAGAGGGGAGGGGGGTATCACTAACGAATTGGATGAGTTAAATAAGAAACACCCAAAAATTTAGGAAAACTTAGAATGGTAGGCATGAGGAGCTGGTTCCCCTGCGTACATCCCTGCATGTATACACTTCCTTTTTGTACGTAGTTTGATAGTACCGTGATGAGAAAAAAGGTTAATTTCTTAGTTTGCGCAATTTTTTCTTAATTTAGCCCGGTTGCAATAATACGCATGAGCAATCATGCAAAATAATATCCTTGGCTTTTGTGTTTTGATTTTCCATAGGCAATGGACATGCATACCATTTTACAGTGAGCAGTATGCGTTAATTTGTCTACCCCTATACGGCTGAATGTACAGGGTAATAAGCCGATCACAAAAGTTTACATGGGGTCCGTAAGAATGTGACCTTGCTTTTGATTAGCAGATTTTTTAGGTTATTATATTCTTTTATATTCTTACGTTAAATTGCTAACGTTACAGAGTGGTAATGTGTCTAGAAGCAGCTAATTGCTGCGTTTTCAATACGCCAAACTATTCTTCTCTGCTTCTTGTAACCTCTCCTTCCTTATTGTATGTTTTATTTCAAAGTAGAATGTGAGGAAAATAGAATTTATTAGTTTGCACGATTGTTGCACTCTATCTGCAACGAAGTGTTACGTTTTTTCACTCTATCTTAATCTTAAGATCTATGGGGTGGGGTTTCAGATTACTGTCGTTGAAAAATCCCAACCATTTCCCTTATGGCGAAGGTCCTATAAAACTTTCCTTGGGCGCTTAGCTCTCTTTTCTACAATGTCCTATTTTATACGTCATTTTTCTATAACAATTCTGGAAATATTTATCTTTTGAAGAAATTTTTTCCGTTTCGCGGCTGTTCCACAACAACAGTTTTCTCATTTTTTTTATTATTTTTTTTTTTAATCCACGGAAATGTAGACATATGAATGCTGTTTGGATATTTTTCTGCCACACTCCATATCTACATTTCCAGGATTGTAACTCGGTGAGGAAGGGGGGGGGGGTAGAAGATTTCGTAAATTGTCAAACAGTTTTCGTATTATTTGGTCTGTTTTTTTCAAGCCCCCTTAAAATAAACTTCTGAGTGTGTACACTTTCTCCCTAAGTTACAGTTCAGATTAAACCATTCACATACAATGAACAAATTATAGTCAAATATGATTTGCTTTTAACAAATACCCTCCCCCTCCCAAATGGATTTCTCCATACGCCTAATATAAACCCATTATAAGGTATCCCTTTTCCATGAAGTATTCGGCTGAATTCTCCGTTGCAAAAAAAAAAGATTGATCGCGATTTTTGTGAACCCCCCTCTGGATTCTGGGAACTAGGAAGGTGAGGAAAAAGGATCAATCTTTGCAAGTCCCTATTTCCTGGGAAAGCCTTTATATTACAGAATTTATTTTCCCTTGCTTTTGAATACAAATTCAGTAGCATTTAATATGGTCAGCCACCCAGCGGGAGAGGGCGAACAAGAAATTGATCCTGTTACAAACAAATTGCCTTCGGTATACCCTAACCACAGCGGGTTGTCTATAAATCAATGATGGACTTTGAAGTTGTCCACTCGCCCATAAAAAAAAGTTAAAATTTTGAGACGAAAAAGATAAAATTCTCTATAACTTGTCACAAAAAGCAAATATGTAGTTGGAATGTGAAATCTGTCGTTACCACCAGGAAACTTGGAATCCCTTGGCTACACCTTCAATGGTATTTCAGAAGACGTTATATGACTGTTTTTCTTTATATTAGAATCAGACTTCAGATATAATCCCTCATACTAAACAAACCCCACTGATGTGTTCGGTACATTTGCCGCATCTTATCCCAAAGCGTTTTATATCCCTCTCTCACTAACGGAAATACTCAGGAAATCAATATTTTAATACAAGGCCATATCCAGACAGGGGATATGGGGCTTGCCCCTCCCAAAAAAATTTTTTTGTCCAACTCATAAAAACGTAATAAAAATCCATAAACACACATTTTATGCATTTTTTTACCCCCCCCCCCCAAACATAAACCTGGATGCGCCCTTGTTCTAATATTAAACTTGTTTTATTCTGAATTCTTGTGCTAACCAATCGAAGTTAATAATTGGCATAGTACTCGAAACGTATTTTTCCTTTCTCATGTAAATTTAGAGTTTTTAACCTGGTTTAAAACTTATAAATAAAAGTTTTTCCTCGCAGGAGCTAAACCCAGTAATTCTCCTCACAACCCATCACTGGAAGTTTCAAACAGCAATTAAATATAAATAGCCTAGAAGTAGGCAAATTTCTAAAATACGAAAATTTGGAAAGTATAAATTTCCAGATATTGTTGAAGGGGAAAAGCCTCCACTTGAGACCGAGCTCAATTCTGCTGCAGTAGGTACTGATGAACTATTTTTTCCACACACAAAAGGCGAACAAAATTTCAATGTTAAGAGCACAAAATTTAATCTGTTTCTGGATTGTTGAAAAGAAGATATAACAAATCTTGAAGAATCATCTTGAGACTCAAAAAAGATGCATGGATGTAGATTTAACCAATAGAACGATAGAGTAGCCTATTTCGCTTAATAGGGGGGGGGGAACAAATATCTCCTTATTGAAAAGTTTTTCGTAATGCCTCTCTAATCACCGCTGCTGAATCGTCCCCCCAGAAATGTGCAAAAAAAAAAAAAAACAAGTAAACAGCTAGTCTGAATGGGTAGATTATATACAGTAAAACTAAATATGAGAGGTACCCAAAAATTCTGAAATTAGAAGGTGATTGCTTAGCTTAACGTGCATGTCTCAGCCGGTTAGTTATTTTATAATCAAATAGGCAAATTATAAAAATACCAAAACTTTCTTTTTGTTTTTCTAAACTATCTGACAATTTTCACTAGGGATTGGACTTTCCTTTCGTGGAAAACCTCAACATTAAAACAAAGGAAATAAATTGAAGAACTATAAAGAAGTATTAACAAAAAGACTCAATGGATTTAAAATACCATTAAACGAGGATTATAGTTAACAAAAAAAACATTTATGAGGGATACAAATCACTATGCGATCTAGAAATGCAAATTTAATGAGGGTAGGCAAAATCCTGATTTTGAGGGGGGGGGGTTTGACATTCCGGAGAATCAATTTCACCTCTAAAAAGGCAGCTTAATATCTTTATTGGCTGTTAAACATGCATTTTCTATTGTTTTTTCCTTCATCCAGATCCAGACGACTTGTGCAAACCGCACTTCCCTTGGCTAAATCACTGGCAAGCTTTCAAACTTCTTTGTTTCAGTTTAGGCTTTTGAACACTATTTGCCAGCATAGGTAAACAATTCAAACCCTTAGGATGAGTAAATTATACCAGAGGGGGGGGGTAGACAAACATTTCGCAGTGTTACGTGTTATTACTATTTACCATTTAGATCGGAATCCTTTAAAAGCAGGTTTCTACCTGCAAATTAATTTCAAACAGATACAACCGGTAAGGAGGGGGATCGGAAATTTATTGAAAGAGGGGGGAGGTGATTATGATACCTCAAAATTACGATATTATATCACCTTATTCCAATGGTCCTTCCAACCAATTTTGGGTTAAGCCCTCCTGATCTGTGGAGTCATGTTCTCAAAGCCCTTAAGTCGCTCCATCTAGAACGGCAAACATTTTGATCTACATGACCTTATAATCAAAACCGATTTTTAACCACCGCTGCAACATTTCATGACAATACAAAATGAGGATAGAGGGATTGCTTAATTAGGCGTTTCCTGACACAAGGAAAAGATAGAGTGTAGAAACGATTCTCAACAATCAGTGCACCCTTACCAATTACCATTAATTGATATCAGATGGACATCAATAAAATTAGAGACATGTTTATCGGAGCTTTTACCAGATGACAATGGTATATTTGAAATTAAAAGACTTAAGCGATACTATTTAAAAGATAGTTTAGTATCAACCCTTAAAACCCATAAAGCTAAAACTGGGTTTAATTTTGCTGTGGAACAACAACGAAGTGGTGGTTAATTAAAATACCCTTTTTTACACTTCTCTTGAAATACATGGATTCCCAAGCTCTAATGGGTATCAGGAGAAATATGGGGAAGGTAAACAGGAAGGGTGTGCGAAAGCACAGGATGGCTGGCCTCCGACCCCCATTGTACTTCCTGGCTGAAGAGCCATGGAATGGAGATGAGCATAGCCAGTAGGAATTGTAACATCCAATGCCGTATTCTTTACCTTGAAATACATTCTATCTGAATTAACTGAGATGACGCTGTGTAGTGTTCCAACTCAGGAATTGTAGGGGGAGGGGCGAGGATTTACTTCGATTAAAAAAGAGATACAAAAAATGTTTTTTACAATCTAAGGGGGTGCATTTTTTCGCTTTTTTGTAATAATAATATAAGCAATACATTTCTACGGGGCCATTAACCTACCCCCCCCCCCCAATTGGTACCTACTATATTTATCTGACATAGCTTAAATTTATTTGGGGGCGAAAATGGCACGAATTAACAGGCAATAGAGGCGGAAGTTAACTAAACCCCTAGATTTTGAAAAACACCTGTGTTGAGTACTTTTATTTAAAAAACAAGAGGACCCCCTAGATTGCCAAAAATATCTTTTTTTAACCCCTCTTTCGAGCCCCTTTTACTACCCAACGCGCCCGTAGCCCCCCAAGAATCCGATCGAAATTTTTAGATAGCCACTTTGCTAAAAATAATCGAAAGGTCCAACAAACATTCCTACAAGGATGGCATGACCCCATAGTCCCTGGGGCAAGAGCCATAAATAATACAAATTGTCAATTCCTGACAGCCTTTTTGATTTTTATAATACTGCCACCCCCCCCCCCCCCCCCACCCCCCCCCCCCCCCCCCCCCGACCCAAATTTTGGTGCTTTGGTCCCTGGAAAGCGTTTTGGGCTTTTGCCTGTTATGTAACGACTTGGTAGTTTTACAAGATGAGATTTATATGCCTCAAGACGTGACTAAAATTTAGTTTAATGTTAATTTCATTTGCGCCATTTCTGAAGAATTAATTTTGAATTTTCTTTACTAGTAGCAACGAACAATGATTTGCACATTGGCAGTTTCTTCATACATGATACTGGGAAATAGAACTTTGGTGTCCGAAGTTATCGAGCAAAAAGAGCCTTCTGAAAAATATGACTTCTAAATATCTTGATAACTAAATGAGACAGCCGAAAATGCTGTTAAGAACAACTTACAATGCCATCTCTGATAATTTGAGCAGCACACGGTCCCCTTCCAAAAACTGTGTTCAGATCTTCCTCCTACAAAGCTCACATTCTCCCCCCTAAAAAAATTTACGAGGTCTTTGCATCCCAAGCACGGATGTCCTGCCCGTTCGCTCCCGAGTAAATGGCTAAAAAGGAACGGTGACCTATCATCGTTGTTGCAAACCTAACCATTTTTACCTTACTGTTATTATTTTAACCTTAAACAATGCGGCCAAACCACGTGTTTCATGCAGCTGAATGCCTGATTTCGGCCTATATTCAATCCCATGAGTACCTAAAACTATCCTTAGACTGGTCCTCTGGGAAATTAATCCTCCTTTGCGTAATTGAAGATTTTGTCTCCTGTGATTTTTTAGCATAACAGCATCCGGCAAGCAGGGAAAAGGGAGGGGTTCAGGGCCCAGGCATTACCACCGAAAACCTAAACTTTGTTGGATGACACTTCATATTCAAATTATCATTTTTTTTTAATTATACCCCCCCCCCCCCTCAGAAAAAAAACTTTTCCTGTTGTTGCCCACCCCCTCCTCACAAAAAATCTACGTACTTTGACAGAAAAGATTGTACTAAACGACTAAAAGAACAAAAAATTAACACAGATTTTGTGTGTGTTGATGATCCTGTACATTGGGTCCAATGCCCTCTGGAATCGTTTTCATCATTTCTCGCATTAGTTTAGAGCATTATTTCTAAATATGAACCCAGAACACAAGGACCGGTAGCCAGAGTTCGAGTTGTAGGCCTACGCCCCTAGGATTTGATTATCAGATGCCCAGTTAGGAATATCCTCCATTGAAATTATCGACGAAAACTTATAAAATAAAATAAGAAAGCAAATTCAAATTCTTGGTAAAAAAAAAACCGACATAGGAGGGAATCCTCTGAAATTGGTCTGAGAGATCCCTCCCCCCAAAAGTTTTAGAATTGTGACATGGAACACATTTTACACAGACGACCTCTCTCCCCTCCCCCAGAGCGACATACCTCTAGCCAGAGTTTAGAATTGTGACATGGAACACATTTTGCACAGACGACCTCTCCCTCCTCTCCCCGAGCGACAGACCTGTGTAATCTAAGATAAGGGGGAGGAGGACATGGAATCCCAATGAACTGGATTAAAATATTTATATTAAATACTTATATTAAAGTTAGGGATAATAAACAAGTTAGATGTTCGAGACAGATCAAAAGTAAAAAAAAAAGAAACAAAATATTTTTACTCAAATTGACCAACCTATGAAAAACTGGACTACCCATGAATAATTGATGACTTTACAAAAATTTAGAAATACAAGAAGAATGCCCCGTTAGAGGATTCCAATTACACATATGGGTCAAACTTGAGCAAATTTAACCGCTTAATAAAACTGGAGCTCCCCATGGATGCTTACCAGAACTCCTGTATCAGGTCCTTAGCTTCGCACAGAGCCAGTTTGGGTATAGTTGAAGAAAACCATAATTCCCTACTTTCACACATAGATCAAAGCTGAGAATAACTATTTATTATAATCTGTATTATCATTATTCGGATTAGTTTCTAGTATGACTTAAAATTGGAACCAAAAAATTGGCCCCAGTAGCCAGAGTTTGAGTTATACACCCCTAAGATTTGATTCTCATATGTCTAGTTAGGAATATCGTACATTAAAGTTATCAACGGATTCTTAAAAACTGAAGCAAGTAATAAATTCAAATTATGGGATAACAAAACAGACACAGGGGGATTCCCCATAAATTGGTGAGTGAAATCCCTTCCCTTAAAAGGTGTTATAAATTGTGGCACAAAACACATTTTGAACAGCCCCTCCCCCCTGTAACAGACCTCTGTTAACTAGATTAGGGGGATATGGATTCCATAAAATACAACACTCTCATTAAAGTTACGAATATTTAACAAGCTAGTTTCAAACGCCAGATCAAAAGTTTAAAAAAAAAAAAGAAACAAAATGTGTTCACTCAGTAATAAAGTTAGAGAAAACTGGGCTAGCCATAAATAATTTAGGGCTTTACAAAAATCCAGAAATACACGAAGGAAACCCTATTAGAAAATTTCCTATTTTACACGTATAGTTCAAATCTGGGCAAGTTCAAGCACACAATACAACTGGAGTTCCTCACGGATGCTTACCAGAACTTCTGTATCAGGTCCTCGGCTTCACAGAGCACCAGTTTTTCACATAGGCTATATTTGAAGGATACTGGAAGACCCTACTTTCAAGAATAGATCAAAGCTGAGTGAGTTTAGGTGCATAATGAAACAGAAATTCCCCTTTGGATACTTACCAGAACTTTTGTATCAAGTACTTGGTTTCACAAGGTAGCAATATGCACAGCAGAATTTGAAAATATAAGAAGAACCGTTTGGAAATTTATGAAGGATACTACTATTCCCATTCATTTTATAAGAATAGGTGAAAGTTGAGCCTCTCCTGCACAGAATTAGCGAATTTAATTAAGCAATTTGACTGGAGCTACCAACGGATACTTACCAAAACTTTTTTACCAGGTCCTTGGCTTCGCACAGTAACTCCAAGCCACTGACCGTCTTTGATTTCGTCACTGCCAGGAGGTCGAAGCCGGCCTGACGAAATAGCTATGAAGAAAAATCTTAAGTAAGTAATCAAAAAGGTCTAAAAGTAATAGGTTACATGCTATTAAGATTATGCAAAAATACATGCTTTGTGAATTGGCCCCAACCCAATTATTCATTATTCTAAAGACGGGCCAAGAATACTAGAATCGCCACTAAGAATATAATGATATTCTAAGGGTCACTTGCAAAAAACATTCCAAGGTTTGAAATATAATCCAAAGAAACTAAATAATAAGAACTATGTACTTTTTGAGGGTATTGTTTATATGCGTTTCCCAAAGTCACAAGCTTAGGACCAAAGTCACCAGTTCTGGAGGAAAATGCCAAAGGGAATGCAAAGGTGACCTAACAGTTACCATTTACTGTCTCTCTTTTAATAAACAATACAGATTAAAACAGGAAGCGGGTGTGATAAAAAAAAATAGTATTAAGCCTTTCCCCAAAGGTGTTGCAATTTGGCCAATACTAGTGATGATAATAAACGATCACACACGAGATATTGGAGGGGTTTTTCGAATCAGTATATAGATTTTACCCAAAGGTAGAGAAGTTTAGATAATAGAATTAATCAAACAATTTAATCAGATAATTTAGATTTAATCAAAAATACCCCTAGGATCTCAAAAACACATCTTTGTGCAAAAAGCCATCATTGCGTTTAGCGTCAGCCTCGGCTTTAAAAGAAATTGATTTTCTAGTAATAACTTCTCTGAATGAGGCCTCTGTGCTCTTAATATTTTTCCCAAAAATTTTTGAAAAAGCAGGATTTATAACTTCAGGCTACTTTTTTTTTGAAAATCCAGGCTTATTCCGGTGTATTATTGTTAATGGCCACTTTGGGACAAAGTGGCCAAATCTCACGATTTTTTTCATTTTCCCATAATTTTCTGATTTTTCTCACAGAATAATGGGTTTGAAGGATTTGCCCCCCCCCCCGAAACAAATTCCTGCGTACGTGCCTGGTTCAAAGGGTTTGGTAGGGCGCTGAGAAAAAGTAAAACTTACATTTGAAAGAAAACCAATCCAACGTAAGTAATTGTATAGCTCTGGAGTGATTAGTTTCCGACTGAGGTTTCTTGCTTTAATGCGAACATTATAGTAATGACTTTGTAATCATGCATAGAAACTCAAAAAAGCTGCATCAGACAGTTCGTGGTAACGAACTGTAAGAAAGGAGCGATGCGGCTCAATAGTAACCGAAGCTCTAAGAAACAGAGTCCTGACAACAATAGGTACATCAAAAGAATCGAATTTCGATGTTTATTCAAAATATATAAAACTCATCAAATTTAATGGTGCCAATCAACAGATACGAGCCTGAGAAAATTTGATAATTTTTGAAAAAGAGGGGAAACACCCCAGAACTTCAAGTGATCTTTTGAAAATTACTCCATCAGAATGAGCATACCAGAGAACCCTATTGTAGAGGTTTCAAGCTCCTATGTACAAAAAAGCTAAATTTTGCATTTTTTTTTTGCCAGAAGAAAGATCACGGATGTCTTTTTTTTCTTTTTTTTTTCAGTGGTGATCATATCGAACCTCTGATCGTAGAAGATAGGGAGAGGGCTCATTTGACCGGAAATCAAAATTTCTAGTGCCCTTTATAAGGGACCAAAAATATTGGAGGGCAGCTAGCCCCCTCCCACACTCGTTTTTTCCCCAAAGTCACTCAATCAAAATTTTGAGACAGCCATTTTGTTCAGCATAGTTGAAAAATCTAATTACTGTCTCTTTGAGGATGACTTAACCTCCGAAAAATTCCCAGATTTTCCTAAGCTTCTGTTCACTTTTAGTTCAGATTAAGAATGAAATTTGTTTTTCTATTACTGCCCCCCACTGACAAAAATAATTGCGTATGTGCCTAAGCTTCCCTTCCATTAACTGGATTTTCTACGAAAAATTTAGCTGCATGTTTGCTTAGAAAAAAAACGAAAATTTTTCAAAGAAAATATGCTTCATTGGTTTTAGAGGAGTGTATCAACTCTTGTCTCTAATTTTGGAGACCTTATCAACTCCCGGTCCCTTTTTTCTATATCTCATGCCCATACATATGAAAAAAATAAGATAAAAAATTGCTTAGAAAAGCAATTGTCAAAACTGACATAAGACAAAAAGTCAGACAATTTCTAATAGTAAGAGAAAGATCCAAAAAGAGAAAGAACCTCCTTAAATTGGAGATTATTGGTTCAAGTCAAGGACTCTTACAGGAAACAGCCTTCAACCACTGATATTCCACATTCAAATTATCTTTTATATTTGGTGTTTCCTAGACAGTGGCTATTGTCTACGGAAATTTTAGATCAACAAGAGGCAAACAATGCCCCCCCCATAGTTTGGAGGGAAAAAATATTATATAGCCCATACTGTCAGTAGTAAGGCCCCAATTACTTAAAGATATACATGCACTTTCACAAGCCTGAGGCATGGATATGCGTGTATATTTTCAAGTAATTGGGTTACCAGGGTCATTTGCCTATTACAATGAACCCTACATGGCTTGGCAGACGATACATGTTTTTTTTTTTTTTTTTTTTTTTTTTTTTTAACGAGTATAACTTGATTGGTGATTAGGATTTGAATAAAAGGAAAACTCAGTTATTTGCTTGCGTGTATAGGAATTCCCATGTTATTTGCTTGCTTGTATTTTGTGTTAAATAAGTAGTTTTTGTATCTTTTAAAAGAGCTTTACAGGGTTTGAGAGACTCAGTTGCCTAATTCCGTGTGGTTTTTCTTTACTTAGTGCTCATTAAAAACGAAATTTTGTGTTAAATAAGTAGTGTTTGTATCTTTTTAAAAGAGCTTTACGGGGATTGAGAGACTCAGTTGCCGGATTCCGTGTGATTGTTCTTTACTTAGTGCTCATTAAAAACGAAATTTTTTGTGTTAAATAAGTAGTTTTTGTATCTTTTAAAAGAGCTTTAAGGGGTTTGAGAGACTCAGTTGCCTAATTCCGTGTGGTTTTTCTTTACTTAGTGCTCATTAAAAACGAAATTTTGTGTTAAATAAGTAGTTTTTGTATCTTTGAAAAGAGCTTTAAGGGGTTTGAGAGACTCAGTTGCCTAATTCCGTGTGGTTTTTCTTTACTTAGTGCTAATTAAAAACGAAAATTTGTGTTAAATAAGTAGTTTTTGTATCTTTTTAAAAGAGGTTTACGGGGATTGAGAGACTCAGTTGCCGGATTCCGTGTGATTGTTCTTTACTTAGTGCTCATTAAAAACGAAATTTTGTGTTAAATAAGTAGTTTTTGTATCTTTTTAGAAGAGCTTTACGGGGATTGAGAGACTCAGTTGCCTAATTCCGTGTGGTTTTTCTTTACTTAGTGCTCATTAAAAACGAAATTTTGTGTTAAATAAGTAGTTTTTGTATCTTTTTAAAAGAGCTTTACGGGGATTGAGAGACTCAGTTGCCTAATTCCGTGTGGTTTTTCTTTACTTAGTGCTCATTAAAAACGAAATTTTGTGTTAAATAAGTAGTTTTTGTATCTTTTTAAAAGAGCTTTACGGGGATTGAGAGACTCAGTTGCCTAATTCCGTGTGGTTTTTCTTTACTTAGTGCTCATTAAAAACGAAATTTTGTGTTAAATAAGTAGTTTTTGTATCTTTTTAAAAGAGCTTTACGGGGATTGAGAGACTCAGTTGCCGGATTCCGTGTGATTGTTCTTTACTTAGTGCTCATTAAAAACGAAATTTTGTGTTAAATAAGTAGTTTTTGTATCTTTTTAAAAGAGCTTTAAGGGATTGAGAGACTCAGTTGCCGGATTCCGTGTGATTGTTCTTTACTTAGTGCTCATTAAAAACGAAATTATTGTGTTAAATAAGTAGTTTTTGTATCTTTTAAAAGAGCTTTACGGGGATTGAGAGACTCGGTTGCCGGATTCCGTGTGATTGTTCTTTACTTAGTGCTTATTAAAAACGAAATTTTTGTGTTAAATAAGTAGTTTTTGTATCTTTTAAAAGAGCTTTACAGGCTTTGAGAGACTCAGTTGCCTAATTCCGTGTGATTGTTCTTTACTTAGTGCTCATTAAAAACGAAATTTTGTGTTAAATAAGTAGTTTTTGTATCTTTTAAAAGAGCTTTACGGGGATTGAGAGACTCAGTTGCCGGATTCCGTGTGATTGTTCTTTACTTAGTGCTCATTAAAAACGAAATTTTTGTGTTAAATAAGTAGTTTTTGTATCTTTTAAAAGAGCTTTACAGGGTTTGAGAGACTCAGTTGCCTAATCCCGTGTGGTTTTTCTTTACTTAGTGCTCATTAAAAACGAAATTTTGTGTTAAATAAGTAGTTTTTGTATCTTTTTAAAAGAGCTTTTCGGGGATTGAGAGACTCACTTGCCGGATTCCGTGTGATTGTTCTTTACTTAGTGCTCATTAAAAACGAAATTTTTGTGTTAAATAAGTAGTTTTTGTATCTTTTTAAAAGAGCTTTACGGGGATTGAGAGACTCAGTTGCCGGATTCCGTGTGATTGTTCTTTACTTAGTGCTCATTAAAAACGAAATTTTGTGTTAAATAAGTAGTTTTTGTATCTTTTTAAAAGAGCTTTACGGGGATTGAGAGACTCAGTTGCCTAATTCCGTGTGGTTTTTCTTTACTTAGTGCTCATTAAAAACGAAATTTTGTGTTAAATAAGTAGTTTTTGTATCTTTTTAAAAGAGCTTTACGGGGATTGAGAGACTCAGTTGCCGGATTCCGTGTGATTGTTCTTTACTTAGTGCTCATTAAAAACGAAATTTTGTGTTAAATAAGTAGTTTTTGTATCTTTTTAAAAGAGCTTTACGGGGATTGAGAGACTCAGTTGCCGGATTCCGTGTGATTGTTCTTTACTTAGTGCTCATTAAAAACGAAATTTTTGTGTTAAATAAGTAGTTTTTGTATCTTTTAAAAGAGCTTTACAGGGTTTGAGAGACTCAGTTGCCTAATTCCGTGTGATTGTTCTTTACTTAGTGCTCATTAAAAACGAAATTACTGTGTTAAATAAGTAGTTTTTGTATCTTTTAAAAGAGCTTTACGGGGATTGAGAGACTCAGTTGCCAGATTCCGTGTGATTGTTCTTTACTTAGTGCTTATTAAAAACGAAATTTTTGTGTTAAATCAGTAGTTTTTGTATCTTTTAAAAGAGCTTTACAGGGTTTGAGAGACTCAGTTGCCTAATTCCGTGTGATTGTTCTTTACTTAGTGCTCATTAAAAACGAAATTTTGTGTTAAATAAGTAGTTTTTGTATCTTTTAAAAGAGCTTTACGGGGATTGAGAGACTCAGTTGCCGGATTCCGTGTGATTGTTCTTTACTTAGTGCTCATTAAAAACGAAATTTTTGTGTTAAATAAGTAGTTTTTGTATCTTTTAAAAGAGCTTTACAGGGTTTGAGAGACTCAGTTGCCTAATTCCATTTGGTTTTTCTTTACTTAGTGCTCATTAAAAACGAAATTTTGTGTAAAATAAGTAGTTTTTGTATCTTTTTAAAAGAGCTTTACGGGGATTGAGAGACTCAGTTGCCGGATTCCGTGTGATTGTTCTTTACTTAGTGCTCATTAAAAACGAAATTTTTGTGTTAAATAAGTAGTTTTTGTATCTTTTAAAAGAGCTTTACAGGGTTTGAGAGACTCAGTTGCCGGATTCCGTGTGATTGTTCTTTACTTAGTGCTCATTAAAACGAAATTTTTATGTTAAATAAGTAGTTATTGTATCTTTTAAAAGAGCTTTACAGGGTTTGAGAGACTCAGTTGCCTAATTCCGTGTGGTTTTCCTTTACTTAGTGCTCATTAAAAACGAAATTTTTGTGTTAAATAAGTAGTTTTTGTATCTTTTAAAAGAGCTTTACGGGGATTGAGAGACTCAGTTGCCGGATTCCGTGTGATTTTTCTTCTTTTCAGTAAAGACACTCGATATCCTAAAAGTGTTTAATTCAAACTTTTTTAAAACTTCGAAATTTTTCAACTTTATTTATTTTTTTCTTTTTGTACATAACTTAAAATGTCAAAATATGCTTACAGTTCTAACAATTGCGCTCTGTGATTGGTCAGAGACACGATGTGACTTTCCCACTGGTATTCTATGACCGGTTATTGACACTACCTAATCTATTGCATGTATTAAATCAGTATTTTTTACGCAGTGGAACGATAAACACATAAGTCATATCTTTAAAAAAAAAGAAAAAGTGAAGATGGAGCATTTTAATAAAGTGTGTTTACATAACAAAGTTATTGTAGCATTGAATGCTGACAAAGAGAAGTATTTAAACTTTGAAACAAGTACAGGTGGTAGCACTATTGGAAATGTATGCATGCATTGTCATGACAGTAAGGAATTAAATTTCTTTGGAATACCGAAAAAATTCAACTCTTGTGTTGGTGGTTATGCGAGATTGAGATCTCCAGAGATGATTGCACTCAAAGAGAATGCAAACATAAAAATAATCATTGATGATAGAGGACAAATCCTTGCTACTGTTGCAGGTAACACATTACCTACTGATACATCCAATCGTCACCTTTCGGGTATTAGCATTCAACGGAAGATCAATAAAAGAAAGGCCTACTCTTCTACTAATATCGTAAACCATATCTTGTCTACGTGTCGAAACTGTTACCTGTGTAAAAATAATGTGATAATAGACAGTGAAATTGCCAGAAAAATAAAAAGGGCATTGTCAGAAAATATCACGATGGAATATAAAGATGAATCGATGAAAAACAAAGCACCAGCAAACGTTACTGCCATTGATCAAACAGTCATTGAACCAAATAATACCAAAGACGAAAAGCATATTGAGCCTGTTGATGAGACACCAGTAAAAATTGTGTATGACTCAAAATGGAATAATGATTATTCTACTGATTACGAACTAAGAGAAGACAATAGCTATAATATCAAGTGAGAACATGGTGAACTATTTTATGGAACAGATTCAAAATGTCCAAAGTTAATCATTGATATTAATAATGTATCATAATATATTTTTTGTATTAATATTCTACATAGCATTATTTCATTAAAAATATATTATGCATTACATTGTTATGTGTTCATTATTTTTAGAGTAAGCTAGCATATCAAACGTTTAGAATGTCTAATAAAACGTCGGAGATGTAAGAAAAGGAATTTGCGTACATCTATTGTCAGACACATGGGAACAAATTCTTTCTTGAATTCGCCTCCTGGATAAATAAAAAAAGACATGTCATTCAAGAAATTATGACGAAACTCTAAGTAAGCAACAAACTCTTTCTTGAAGTTACCTCATGGATACAAAATGCAGAAATTTCATTTAAGAAATTATCAAAAATTGTAAGTAAGTAGCAAATTCTTTCAAAAATATGTTAATACGTTTAAGCAATAAATATCTTTAAGCTTAACCCGTCTTTATTCTTTAGAATAGTTTTATTCATTTCATTAAATTATGAAGAAATTGTAAGTAAGTAACAATAGCTTTCTTGAATTCGCTTCCTGGACACAATACAGATATTTAATTCAAGAAATCATAATAAAATCGCAAGTAAGTAATAAAGTCTTTATTGTTTTCACCTATTGGATACACAATACTGAAATTTCATTCAAGAAATTATGAGACTTAGATACACGATGTAGAAATTTAATTCAAGAAATTATGAAAAAATTATCAGTAAGTAACAATTTCTTTCTTGAAGTCAACTCTTGGATACACAATACGGAAATTTCATTCAAGAAATTATGAAAATATTTGTAAGTAAGTAACAAACTCTTTTTGTTTTCACCTCTTGGATATACAGTACAGATACTTCATTCAAGAAATTATGAAAAAATCGCAAGTAAGTAACTTTTTTTTCTCTTTATCACAAACAATTTTCACTTAGCTAAATGATGTAGAAATTTAATTCAAGAAATTATTGAAAAATTCTCAGTAAGTAACAATTTCTTTCTTGAAGTCAACTCTTGGATACGCAATACGGAAATTTCATTCAAGAAATTATGAAAAAATTGTAACTAAGTAGCAAATTCTTTCTTGAATTTACCTGTTGGACAAACAAAAAAGACATTTCGTTCAAGAAATTATGACAAAATTCTAAGTAAGTAACAAACTCTTTATTGTTTTCACGAGTTAGATATACGACGTAGAAATTAAATTCAAGAAATTATGAAAAAATTCTCAGTCTAAGTAGCAAATTCTTTCTTGAATTCACCTGTTGGATAAACAAAAAAACATTTCGTTCAAGAAATTATGACAAAATTCTAAGTAAGTAACAAACTTTATTGTTTTCACGAGTTAGATATACGATGTTCAGGTTCAGGTTCAGGTTCATTTATTATTCAAATTAAATTCATGAAATTATGAAAAAATTCTCTGTAAGTAACCATTTCTTTCTTGAAGTCAACTCTTGGATACACAATACGGAAATTTCATTCAAGAAATTATGAAAAGTATTTGTAAGTAAGTAACAAGCTCTTTATTGATTTCACCTCTTGAATATACAGTACAGATACTTCATTCAAGAAACGTTATGAAAAAATCGCAAGTAAGTAGCTTTTTTTTTCTCTTTATCACAAACAATTTTCACTTAGCTACGCGATGTAGAAATTTAATTCAAGAAATTATGAAAAAATTCTCAGTAAGTAACAATTTCTTTCTTGAAGTCAACTCTTGGATACACACAATACGGAAATTTCATTCAAGAAATTATAAAAAGTATTTGTAAGTAAGTAACAAGCTCTTTATTGATTTCACCTCTTGAATATACAGTACAGATACTTCATTCAAGAAACGTGATTAAACACGTTTTGAAACTACATGCTATTTGTATGCCTTTCCTTGGCACCTTTCCAAACGAGCGGGGATTCCCCACTGGTTCCTACACATTGCAAAAAGTGAGCAGTACGAAAACTCCACGTTTTCAACCAGACTGGTTTTTTAGGGACCAATCAGGAGAGATATGCAAAGTCGACATAGCTTTATTTCATTTTTTAAGGTTCATTTAGACGAGGTTACGTGCGCGCACGTAACCTCGTCTAAATGAACCTTAAAAAATGAAATAAAGCTTTTTATAATTTCTTGAAACAAATACTTTTTATAATTTCTTGAATGAAATTTCCGTATTGTGTGTATCCAAGAGTTGACTTCAAGAAAGAAATTGTTACTTACTGAGAATTTTTTCATAATTTCTTGAATTAAATTTCTACATCGCGTAGCTAAGTGAAAATTGTTTGTGATAAAGAGAAAAAAAAGCTACTTACTTGGAATTTTTTCATAATTTCTTGAATGAAGTATCTGTACTGTATATCCAAGAGGTGAAATTAATAAAGAGTTTGTTACTTACTTACAAATATTTTCATAATTTCTTGAATGAAATTTCCGTATTGTGTATCCAAGAGTTGACTTCAAGAAAGAAATGGTTACTTACTGAGAATTTTTTCATAATTTCATGAATTTAATTTCTACATCGTATATCTAACTCGTGAAAACAATAAAGTTTGTTACTTACTTAGAATTTTGTCATAATTTCTTGAACGAAATGTTTTTTTGTTTATCCAACAGGTGAATTCAAGAAAGAATTTGCTACTTAGACTGAGAATTTTTTCATAATTTCTTGAATTTAATTTCTACGTCGTATATCTAACTCGTGAAAACAATAAAGAGTTTGTTACTTACTTAGAATTTTGTCATAATTTCTTGAACGAAATGTCTTTTTTGTTTGTCCAACAGGTAAATTCAAGAAAGAATTTGCTACTTAGTTACAATTTTTTCATAATTTCTTGAATGAAATTTCCGTATTGCGTATCCAAGAGTTGACTTCAAGAAAGAAATTGTTACTTACTGAGAATTTTTCAATAATTTCTTGAATTAAATTTCTACATCATTTAGCTAAGTGAAAATTGTTTGTGATAAAGAGAAAAAAAAGTTACTTACTTACGATTTTTTCATAATTTCTTGAATGAAGTATCTGTACTAAATTTCCGTATTGTGTATCCAAGAGATGACTTCAAGAAAGAAATTGTTACTTACTGAGAATTTTTTCATAATTTCTTGAATCAAATTTCTACATCGTGTATCTAAGTCTCATAAATTCTTGAATGAAATTTCAGTATTGTGTATCCAATAGGTGAAAACAATAAAGACTTTATTACTTACTTGCGATTTTATTATGATTTCTTGAATTAAATATCTGTATTGTGTCCAGGAAGCGAATTCAAGAAAGCTATTGTTACTTACTTACAATTTCTTCATAATTTAATGAAATGAATAAAACTATTCTAAAGAATAAAGACGGGTTAAGCTTAAAGATATTTATTGCTTAAACGTATTAACATATTTTTGAAAGAATTTGCTACTTACTTACAATTTTTGATAATTTCTTAAATGAAATTTCTGCATTGTGTATCCATGAGGTAACTTCAAGAAAGAGTTTGTTGCTTACTTAGAGTTTCGTCATAATTTCATGAATGAAATGTCTTTTTTTATTTATCCAGGAGGCGAATTCAAGAAAGAATTTGTTCCCATGTGTCTGACAATAGATGTATGCAAATTCCTTTTCTTACATCTCCGACGTTTTATTAGACATTCTAAACGTTTGATATGCTAGCTTACTCTAAAAATAATGAACACATAACAATGTAATGCATAATATATTTTTAATGAAATAATGCTATGTAGAATATTAATACAAAAAATATATTATGATACATTATTAATATCAATGATTAACTTTGGACATTTTGAATCTGTTCCATAAAATAGTTCACCATGTTCTCTCTTGATATTATAGCTATTGTCTTCTCTTAGTTCGTAATCAGTAGAATAATCATTATTCCATTTTGAGTCATACACAATTTTTACTGGTGTCTCATCAACAGGCTCAATATGCTTTTCGTCTTTGGTATTATTTGGTTCAATGACTGTTTGATCAATGGCAGTAACATTTGCTGGTGCTTTGTTTTTCATCGATTCATCTTTATATTCCATCGTGATATTTTCTGACAATGCCCTTTTTATTTTTCTGGCAATTTCACTGTCTATTATCACATTATTTTTACACAGGTAACAGTTTCGACACGTAGACAAGATATGGTTTACGATATTAGTAGAAGAGTAGGCCTTTCTTTTATTGATCTTCTGTTGAATGCTAATACCCGAAAGGTGACGATTGGATGTACCAGTAGGTAATGTGTTACCTGCAACAGTAGCAAGGATTTGTCCTCTATCATCAACGATTATTTTTATGTTTGCATTCTCTTTGAGTGCAATCATCTCTGGAGATCTCAATCTCGCATAACCACCAACATAAGAGTTGATTTTTTTCGGTATTCCAAAGAAATTTAATTCCTTACTGTCTTGACAATGCATGCATACATTTCCAATAGTGCTACCACCTGTACTTGTTTCAAAGTTTAAATACTTCTCTTTGTCAGCATTCAATGCTACAATAACCTTGTTATGTAAACACACTTTATTAAAATGCTCCATCTTCACTTTTTTTTTAAAGATATGACTTATGTGTTTATCGTTCCACTGCGTAAAAAATACTGATTTAATACATGCAATAGATTAGGTAGTGTCAATAACCGGTCATAGAATACCAGTGGGAAAGTCACATCGTGTCTCTGACCAATCACAGAGCGCAATTGTTAGAACTGTAAGCATATTTTGACATTTTAAGTTATGTACAAAAAGAAAAAAATAAATAAAGTTGAAAAATTTCGAAGTTTTAAAAAAGTTTGAATTAAACACTTTTAGGATATCGAGTGTCTTTACTGAAAAGAAGAAAAATCACACGGAATCCGGCAACTGAGTCTCTCAATACCCGTAAAGCTCTTTTAAAAGATACAAAAACTACTTATTTAACACAAAAATTTCGTTTTTAATGAGCACTAAGTAAAGGAAAACCACACGGAATTAGGCAACTGAGTCTCTCAAACCCTGTAAAGCTCTTTTAAAAGATACAATAACTACTTATTTAACACAAAAATTTCGTTTTTAATGAGCACTAAGTAAAGAACAATCACACGGAATCCGGCAACTGAGTCTCTCAAACCCTGTAAAGCTCTTTTAAAAGATACAAAAACTACTTATTTAACACAAAAATTTCGTTTTTAATGAGCACTAAGTAAAGAACAATCACACGGAATCCGGCAACTGAGTCTCTCAATCCCCGTAAAGCTCTTTTAAAAAGATACAAAAACTACTTATTTAACACAAAATTTCGTTTTTAATGAGCACTAAGTAAAGAAAAACCACACGGAATTAGGCAACTGAGTCTCTCAAACCCTGTAAAGCTCTTTTAAAAGATACAAAAACTACTTATTTAACACAAAATTTCGTTTTTAATGAGCACTAAGTAAAGAACAATCACACGGAATTAGGCAACTGAGTCTCTCAAACCCTGTAAAGCTCTTTTAAAAGATACAAAAACTACTTATTTAACACAAAAATTTCGTTTTTAATAAGCACTAAGTAAAGAACAATCACACGGAATCCGGCAACTGAGTCTCTCAATCCCCGTAAAGCTCTTTTAAAAGATACAAAAACTACTTATTTAACACAATAATTTCGTTTTTAATGAGCACTAAGTAAAGAACAATCACACGGAATTAGGCAACTGAGTCTCTCAAACCCTGTAAAGCTCTTTTAAAAGATACAAAAACTACTTATTTAACACAAAAATTTCGTTTTTAATGAGCACTAAGTAAAGAACAATCACACGGAATCCGGCAACTGAGTCTCTCAATCCCCGTAAAGCTCTTTTAAAAAGATACAAAAACTACTTATTTAACACAAAATTTCGTTTTTAATGAGCACTAAGTAAAGAACAATCACACGGAATCCGGCAACTGAGTCTCTCAATCCCCGTAAAGCTCTTTTAAAACGATACAAAAACTACTTATTTAACACAAAATTTCGTTTTTAATGAGCACTAAGTAAAGAAAAACCACACGGAATTAGGCAACTGAGTCTCTCAATCCCCGTAAACCTCTTTTAAAAAGATACAAAAACTACTTATTTAACACAAAATTTCGTTTTTAATGAGCACTAAGTAAAGAACAATCACACGGAATCCGGCCACTGAGTCTCTCAATCCCCATAAAGCTCTTTTAAAAAGATACAAAAACTACTTATTTAACACAAAATTTCGTTTTTAATGAGCACTAAGTAAAGAACAATCACACGGAATCCGGCAACTGAGTCTCTCAAACCCTGTAAAGCTCTTTTAAAAGATACAAAAACTACTTATTTAACACAAAAATTTCGTTTTTGATGAGCACTAAGTAAAGAACAATCACACGGAATCCGGCAAGTGAGTCTCTCAATCCCCGTAAAGCTCTTTTAAAAAGATACAAAAATTACTTATTTAACACAAAATTTCGTTTTTAATGAGCACTAAGTAAAGAACAATCACACGGAATCCGGCAACTGAGTCTCTCAAACCCTGTAAAGCTCTTTTAAAAGATACAAAAACTACTTATTTAACACAAAAATTTCGTTTTTAATGAGCACTAAGTAAAGAACAATCACACGGAATTAGGCAACTGAGTCTCTCAAACCCTGTAAAGCTCTTTTAAAAGATACAAAAACTACTTATTTAACACAAAAATTTCGTTTTTAATAAGCAATAAGTAAAGAACAATCACACGGAATCCGGCAACTGAGTCTCTCAATCCCCGTAAAGCTCTTTTAAAAGATACAAAAACTACTTATTTAACACAATAATTTCGTTTTTAATGAGCACTAAGTAAAGAACAATCACACGGAATTAGGCAACTGAGTCTCTCAAACCCTGTAAAGCTCTTTTAAAAGATACAAAAACTACTTATTTAACACAAAAATTTCGTTTTTAATGAGCACTAAGTAAAGAACAATCACACGGAATCCGGCAACTGAGTCTCTCAATCCCCGTAAAGCTCTTTTAAAAAGATACAAAAACTACTTATTTAACACAAAATTTCGTTTTTAATGAGCACTAAGTAAAGAACAATCACACGGAATCCGGCAACTGAGTCTCTCAATCCCCGTAAAGCTCTTTTAAAAAGATACAAAAACTACTTATTTAACACAAAATTTCGTTTTTAATGAGCACTAAGTAAAGAAAAACCACACGGAATTAGGCAACTGAGTCTCTCAATCCCCGTAAAGCTCTTTTAAAAAGATACAAAAGCTACTTATTTAACACAAAATTTCGTTTTTAATGAGCACTAAGTAAAGAAAAACCACACGGAATTAGGCAACTGAGTCTCTCAATCCCCGTAAAGCTCTTTTAAAAAGATACAAAAACTACTTATTTAACACAAAATTTCGTTTTTAATGAGCACTAAGTAAAGAAAAACCACACGAAATTAGGCAACTGAGTCTCTCAATCCCCGTAAAGCTCTTTTAAAAAGATACAAAAACTACTTATTTAACACAAAATTTCGTTTTTAATGAGCACTAAGTAAAGAACAATCACACGGAATCCGGCAACTGAGTCTCTCGATCCCCGTAAAGCTCTTTTAAAAAGATACAAAAACTACTTATTTAACACAAAATTTCGTTTTTAATGAGCACTAAGTAAAGAAAAACCACACGGAATTAGGCAACTGAGTCTCTCAAACCCCTTAAAGCTCTTTTAAAAGATACAAAAACTACTTATTTAACACAAAAATTTCGTTTTTAATGAGCACTAAGTAAAGAACAATCACACGGAATCCGGCAACTGAGTCTCTCAATCCCCGTAAAGCTCTTTTAAAAAGATACAAAAACTACTTATTTAACACAAAATTTCGTTTTTAATGAGCACTAAGTAAAGAAAAACCACACGGGATTAGGCAACTGAGTCTCTCAAACCCTGTAAAGCTCTTTTAAAAAGATACAAAAACTACTTATTTAACACAAAATACAAGGAAGCAAATAACATGGGAATTCCTATACACGCAAGCAAATAACTGAGTTTTCCTTTTATTCAAATCCTAATCACCAATCAAGTTATACTCGTTCAAAAAAAAAAAATAAATAAAATAAACATGTATCGTCTGCCAAGCCATGTAGGGTTCATTGTAATAGGCAAATGACCCTGGTAACCCAATTACTTGAAAATATACACGCATATCCATGCCTCAGGCTTGTGAAAGTGCATGTATATCTTTAAGTAATTGGGGCCTTACTACTACTGTCGACTCTCCGGATGTAGATCCCTTTTGCCCACCCCCAATAAAAATGCTGGAGCTACGCCCCTGCTTCTGTTAGTGATGGCATAGCTGTGGCTCAAGAAAAAGTTCCTGAGACAAATCAAAGTAATCAGGTGGTACGATGTTGTCTCGAACACTCAACTGCTGACACTAAAAAATCAGATATCCCAATCTTGTCAGCTCATCGCCCAAACCTTGCAGTGGTTCAGTTATTCATTCCATACGCAAGCTAAAACACCCGCCGTCACACTATTTAATTCTGACCCCCTGCACATGGCTGGAAACGCCCCCGCGGAAGGCCCCGGTTTGGATGGAGGTACAACGTCACTCAGCACCTCTTTATGATCGGTACTGACCTCTTCTATATCCTCCGCATATTTTGATGTCCCACTCAGAGGCTTCACTAGCAAAAATTTTTAAGGGAGGGGGGAGGAATTCATTTTACCAACAGGTTGATCATTTTTACCGACTGATTCTGGTAATATTGCTTTTAAAATTACTGATTTTTTTGTTGTTCACCGACTGAGACTGACGTTTTTTCACTGATTTTTTTGTAGCATATTTCCATCACCCTATTTACCCTAATAAGAAAAATTACGCTTCGCAAATAAAATAGTGCGGTTCGTGTTACTATTTTACCAATTTAACTGTTTTTACCGACAGGCTGAAAACATTTGGGGGGGGGGGAGTGTCCTGCCCTGCCCCTCCCCCCATACGTACCATCCCTGGTCCCACTTATAAGCGAGTAGCCTTCGTAGCCACCCTATTCATAATTCCAGCCTGCAAGAGAACAACATTGGGATTCTTTCATAGAATTTCAAGGGGCAGTATGCAATTCTCTAGTGTATTATTTAGGTATTTGATCTTAGCATAGAGACGGATGTTGCATCGGAGGGATATTCTTTGTATCAAAATTGGAAAGCATGATTTTAGGCTACTTTTTTTAACTTTTACAGGGAGTGTGGCAAATTCTGACATGAATCAGGAGATGAGCCCCTCTTGTTATGTTTTGTCTCTTATTAATCTAACATATTTTTGTTTTTTTACCTTTATTTTTCACCAGTTCAGTCTTCTAGATTATTTTGGTAATTATTTTTTTTCCATTCGTTCAACTGTAGTGTAGGATAAATAATTGAGTCTTAGGCGGTCGTTATTTTCGTTTCAATGTAATTTTTGTGTAATTATTATATGGGTTCCTCCACGTTACAGTAGGTAATTGAACTTTCTGAGGGAAATGTCAAAAGGGCCTTTTTTCTGTTTTGGTATCTAAAAAAAATGTTGAAATCTTGTACTTGTACAACCCGCTTGCACAGAGGGTATTCAAGTCCATATTTTACTCATGCTGAAGAAAAAAAAAAAACAATTAGCCTATGACCAAAAATGTAGGCAGGTGAGTCTCTTGACCTGACCTCTTAAGACAAGTTTTAAGTTAAGAGATAAGTCAAGTTAAAAAGACAATTACTAAATTTTGAACATAAAATTGTTATGTCCAATATTTCTTTTTCAATTTTTGATAACAATTTTTTATCATCTGTTTCAATGCAGTAAATAAATTGATTAAATAAAAAATAAACAGACACTGGAGATTACAAGGTTTAAATAGCAATTGTACACCCAGAATCAAAAACCACATTTGATTGATCAACCACACAAAATTCAAAAATAATAACTAGCCAAAATCATAGGTAATTGCAAAACCGCTACCCAAGTAAGTAACAAAAATCATTGAACTGCTTTTTTTTCAATTGTGATTATTATCTATAGAAAAAACAAGTTTTTTAAACTGAAAGTAAGGAGCGACATTAAAACTTAAAACGAACAGAAATTATTCCGTATATGAAAGGGGCTGTCCCCTCCTCAACGCCTCGCTCTTTACGCTAAAGTTAGACTCTTTCTCGCAACGCTATTTTTTATAGCAATAAAAAACTTTAGCGTAAAGAGCGAGACATCCCCTTTCATATACAAAATAATTTCTGTTCGTTTTAAGTTTTAATGTCGCTCCTTACTTTTAGTTTAAAAAACTTGTTTTTTTTTTATTTTATTTCTGAACACTTTTGAATTAATGCAGCTTTAATTTTGGCTCACCGTACATGAATAGTTAAAACAAAATTTGCATATTAATTTTACTTTTTTTTGGCTAAATGGCTTTCTCGAAATTTTGTTCTGACGTAACTTACGAAATAACTTACGTAACGAACTTCTATATTCGTATTTTTTTATTACGTATATTAGAAAATTTGCAACCTAGTCAATACCTCGCACTTTACGCTAAAGTTCGAATTTTGTTCGAATCACAAACCTCTGAATCATAAAGGCCGGTTAATCAGAATAGATAGCTATCTTTTGAAAGTACTAAAAAGAACTTTAGCGTAAAGGGCGAGGTATTGACTACGGGGCGAACCCCCTCATATACGTAATAATTTCTGTTCGTCTTAAGTTTTAATGTTGCTCCTTACTTTCAGTTGAAAAAAATAGTTTTTCTTATTTAATTTCTGATCATTTTTTTAAATAATGCTGGGAAATCCGGAACCCCCTTCATAGAAATGTCCCTTCCCCAAGAAAACATCCTCCATGGAAAGATCCTCCCCCAAAACCCCCTCCTCCGATCCCCCGCCCCACCAGAAAAATCCTTCCTGAAAATGTCTGTATACTTTCCATTAACCAATACCATATGTAAACAATGGGCAAAGTTCATAACTTGCAGCCCTTCCCCGGGAACCGTGGAGGATTAAGTCATCCTCAAAGACATACTTATTAGATTTTCGACTATGCTGAACAAAATGGCTATCTAAAAATTTTGATTGGGTAACTTCGGGAAAAAAAGAGCATGGGAAGGGGCCAAGTTGCCCTCCAATTTTTTTGGTCACTTAAAAAGGGCACTAGAACTTTTAATTTCCGTTTGAATGAGCCCTCTCAAGATATTCTAGGACTACTGGATCCATACGATCACCCATGGGAACATAAAAAAACAACAAAAAACAAATTAACACGCATCCGTGATCTTTCTTCTGGCAAAAAATGCAAAATTCCACATTTTTGCAGATAGGAGCTTGAAACTTCTATAGTAGGGTTCTCTAATACGCTGAATCTCAAGGTGTGATTTTCATTAAAGTCCTTCGACTTTTAGGGTTGTTTCTCCCTTTTTTCGAAAATAAGGCAAATTTTCTCAGGCACGTAACTGTTGATGGTCAAGACTAAAATTGATGAAATTTATATATTTGAAATCAGCATAAAAATCTGATTCTTTTGATGTAGGCCTATCTATTGGTATCAAAATTCCGCTTTTTAGAGTTTCGCTTACTATTAAGCCGGGTCACTCCTTGCTTACAGTTCGTTACCACGAACTGCTTGAAAAACTACAACATTCGATGAAATTGCTTTGTTTTACCTTAAAGTTCTTATTAAATTTGCCCTGGGTAAGGGGGGGGGGGTGGAGGCTTTTTTAGGAGGGACCAAGAACACTTTTTTTGAGGAATATGATTTATTTTTTTAAATCTGAAACTAATTTCTACCAAATAAATGACAGAAACCATTGAACCGTTTTTTGTCAATTAGGCCTGCATTTTTTCTCGTCAGTTCAAACAAACAGAAATTGAATAAGAAACAAGTATTTTGTTTTCTTGTCGAAGATACAAAATAAACTTTTAATTGTGGAGAGGCGACAAGCATTTTAAAAGGAAGCAATAATACAGCAGAAAATTGATATCAACAGATAAAATCAAGGAATTTCTTCAGGATGATACATAGTTGCGTCTTATCCAAGTAGCGATCCAGACACGCTTGATTCTCCCTAAAAGTTTATCTGTCTTCTTATCTTCAGCAAAAGGCAACAATTTCCTTTCAGCAATGGAGCTACGGCCATTCCAAAATTTGGTAGTACCTAGGCTATAATAAGCCTCGGTGCCCCTCCCGGACGCCGGAAAAATTCCATGGAAAGTAAAAAAAAGCTAACGCAATGAACTTTTGAAATCTTTTTGTACCCTGGTCAGCCATGGCACCAAGGGCGGAATTGTCTGCCCCTCCTCCTTAGAACAGCTTTTAATAGAGCACAATTAAACTTAGCATCTTTACTGGTAGGCTATACGCAAAAAAAAAACTGTAAAAATTAACCAATTTGACCATCCCAAGAATTAGGCCACACGTGGCATCTAAATAAGTCTTAAGAATTATTATTTTAAAAGTTACTGATGCTAAAACCATTGTTCTGTATTATAAAATGCATGGTAAAATTCTAGTTAAGCTACTTTTTGCTATCTTGGAAAGGGGTTAGTTTAGGAAATGAAACTTTCAGTAATGAATCCAGGGCCAAAAACATACTTTGGGAAGATATTGCCAAGCTTCTATGTTAACTCTCTTCTGATTAACCCGCTTCTATGTTAACGCCTACTTGACATGCCTATTGAAATTTTGACATTTTACCTTGATTTTCAGTTATCAGTTTTTTTTCTAATTTTAGTTCTGAAAAATGCAATTCCTGTTATTTGAGCATAATTCTAAGCCATATCAATGTTTTTTTTTCTAAATTTAGGAAATGTATTTGCAGACCTTTGAAATATCATAAATTTGGAGTGAGCAAAGTCGTGAAGGTGAAAACAGTTTTCTTGTACTTCATTTAAGCAGAGGATCTGTTTTGCAAGGTTTCACTTCTATAATATAATGATTTTTAAAGGTCATCAAAGGTCACTGCCCTCTAGAGAGAAAGGAGTGGAGGTAGGTACTTTAAAATACCTTCCCGGGACGTATTTTTGTATGTAGACCCACCCCTGAAAGTTTCATTTTCTTAACTTAGCCCCTTTCCAAGATAGCAAAAAGTAGCTAAGCGAATTTTACCAAATGTATAATTTACTTTCTTAACTTTGGTAAAAAAATTATTCAACAAAAATTTTTAATAATAACTATAGATTCATTAAAATATCGCATGTAGTACAGCTTTTATTAATTTTCACTGTATGTTCTAACATAATTTTAAATGAAATGATTTCACACTAAATTACTCAGACAAAACTATTTGAAATTTTATTTTTATATATTTCCCGGTTAATTTAACTAATCAGGCTCTTAGTCCTTAGGGCGGGGGTTGGGTTTCAGGCACTCTTCTCTTTCCCCAAATCCAAGATTATTTAAATTCCTCCAAGATTTGGGCCTATTTCAAAATATTACCTTACTGTTTTTGCGTTTGTATATCTGTATTCGTGTCTACCTAAGTTACATTTTTTTTTTTTTTTTTACACCCAACGTATTGACGAGCGACTGTACAAATGCACACTTTCCTTATCAAACATACTAACAATAAATATTACAATCGAAACCAACATTCATCGGTGACACACGATTAGAACTATTACGACGTCGTATAAATAACAGGACATAAAATAGCACAAAGTAAGCACAAACCTGGCAGCCCGAGCAAGCAAATGTTCAAATCACCCACAACAAGGTGCAACCCAATGACCGGAACAATCAACCCGGTGTAAATCCACCATGCACCATGCCAAAAGAAACTGGCGTTTTCCAAGCGACCGACATACAACCAATAAACCAAATTCGAGACCCCCCTGGGGTAACATTGACAACTAAAGGGACTCTATACCAAGAGTACTAAGTTAATCAGATAAAGAATCCTAGCGGTCACATACCAACGTAGCAGACCCCCATTCAATCAAAACCCCGTCAGAAGTATGATAAAGGCGAGATTATATAGGCTGTTGCGTTGCCCTTTTATTTGCCAAGTTTTTACGTCCCTAGCTTTACAATAGAAAGATGGGATCATTGGTGCATGTAGGGCGAATCCTATAGGACAAGGGTTAAAGATTTTCTTCATGAGGGAGGGAGGGTGGAATGACTGAGGAAGGGAAGATTCTCTAAATATAATTTCCAATATTTTCACATAATCTCCCGTTGATAATTTCGGAGACCACACTGCCTTTCCATGACGATAAAATAAAAGTTCAAAATAGGGATAAAATCCTTTTTAATAGACAGTGACCGTCATCAGTAAAACAAGTTTTACTACTGATGACGGTCACTGTATATGTGACCGAAATATCTGGTATTTTTGTGAATTTCTATACACTGTCTTTTAAAAAAGGATTTTATCTTTATTTTGAACTTTTATTTTATAATCTCCCGTTGTTGTTTTTTTTTTGTTTTTTTTTACGCATTGAAAACGATAACAAAAATGCAATGGGGTTTTATATTACAGGCATAGTTTTGTCAAGTTTTTTGGAAAATATTCAACTGAAAAAATTAAGAGAATAATTACATAAAAACTATGTAGCCTAATCTAGAAAAAATCCACGAACGCTTCAGAACTTGCATTTATAAATGCAACAGAAAACTTATAAATAATCAAAATTTTATTTTAATAAATCGCGGCTCTGACCCTGAAGCTATTAAAAAAAACCATAGTTTACCAAAATATAAAATCACACAATAAAAATATAATTTTGTAATGAAGTATGTTCAGGCTATAAGATGCCATGGGAGAGGAATTGTCAGCAGCGAGGGAAAAAAATGCGTGCAGTGGATGGAAATACAAATGGATTTGTATTTCAATCGAGTTAGTTGTTTGGTGACTAGGACTGGATCAGAGCGGTAAGCTATATAGTTCCATTTCAGTTATATTTGTCTTATTATTTTCATCAGACATAGTAATCTAATTATTATCTTATTATTCTAATTTAAATTAGTGGCCTGTCTTTTAAGTTTTGTTAAGTAAATGAG
Organism: Artemia sinica; assembly: GCA_027921565.1. Classification (NCBI taxonomy): domain Eukaryota; kingdom Metazoa; phylum Arthropoda; class Branchiopoda; order Anostraca; family Artemiidae; genus Artemia; species Artemia sinica. Next base: position 60,103,252 of record CM051259.1, read on the forward strand.
GAACATGGGGGCAAGATCAGGGGCGGATCCAGGATTTGTTCTAGGGGGGGGGCGCAAAATAGGTTGATCTGTTAAACTTGTGTTAGGAGCAACTTTAATTAACGCAAAATTGCGTTAATTAAGTAAATTACACTACTTTAGACTACGTTAGGGGGGTGCCCCACTCGCCCGCTGGATCCACCACTGGGCTAGATAACCGTTTGGCCACCCCTGGTCTGTTTGGGCCAGGAGTCACCTTAATACAATAGCCTTCTGAATTAGGGTAACTGAGTAAGGAGTACGGGGTTGCGATGCGGCAATATTGAATCGCACGGTATTTTTCGAGGCCTTGGGATTTAAGTCAAGATCATGGGCTTATCAGACATAAAGGCTATTACAATTTGAGCCCACACAAAGACGTAATATTACTAAGTTCTATGCATTTTAAGATCCGTGAGCCATCTATTTGTTTTGCAATATTTCATGCAGCACAGATCCAAGCCAAATGCGAAATTAATTATCCTGACTAATAGCTTCAAATTACTTTAATGAATTGACTTTTATCGTCGAATATACAAGAGACATTCATTTCTATGACTCATTTTGTAATGGTTGAACGGACTTTTTTTTCTTTTTGCTGTTGTGTTAGATTCAAACGATTTTTCAATTGCAGTCTGGGGTAAAACTTCTATGTCAAGTGTCAACATTGGTAGACACAGGTCTGGCCGTCAGGGGGGGGGGGGTCCAGGGTCTTTGAAACATAAAAAGTGGTTTTTAGGCTACCATTATTCATTATTTCCAGAAGTTCTCTCGACAAATCTTGTCAGGGGAGAGCCTCTCCCCTTTAACTATCTGCAGGTACGACTAAAATTTATAAAGTTGCAATCAAAGAGAAAAAGAGAGATTGCTGTTTTAAGCTTCTGTGTTAAAATGTACCTAATCCCATTGATTGATTGCACATGTATTTATACCCGAGTTGAAAAAGTGCTCTTTCCATTTTACGACCACAAGAAATCTTCTGATGCCCTTCGGTTAGACATAAGGGGTCACTTTAATTCAAGTGGGCGAAGGGTCAAATTTAGGGGCAGAAGAGCCAACTACAAAAAAGGTTTTTTTTACTTACTCAAGTGAAAAAAATATAATTTTGATCCAGTTTTTCAATTTTGAGGCTCGAACATAGAGCTCTGCCCCTAGGGCAAGGCATTGTCCATATAAAACACCATTTAACAGATACTTTGAAACAGAAACTGATGGATTTTATTTTACGATTCCTATCTCCAAATCACATTCATGCTATATAAAAAGTTCTACTTGAAGAACAAAAAAATGGGCAACGCAACAAATAGAAGTAAGGAATAAAGGATAAAAAGAGAAATGCAAGGGAAAGGACAGACAAGGAAGAAGCAAAAAGGTTCTGCAAATTTGCTATATGCAGATTAAGAACAACCTAAGGTGTTGACCTCATGCGAAGGCACATAACTTGAGACTGAAAACTTACTTTCCGGATATTGGCCAGTAACGGGATCTGTAGGAAATAAAGTAAAGAGTAAGTTAATTTAAGTCTTAAATAACAATAGCGGAGGAACAGCCAGGGTTGTCAATTTACCTCGAGATATCCTTCTTGGTATTCTTTTGGGGATACATTATCAAGACAAAGGTTTTGTCGATGGTTTTCATGTTTTGCTTCCATATTCTTGAATCTAAATTCAAAGACTAAATATTTACGAACAGGAAAATCAGTCTCCCTTGTTTTGTTCTTACCGAACCCTGGCTTTTCCTTAAGAAAGGACAGATTGACAAGAATACAGATACAGATCACAGAAGAAGAAGAAAAGAACCCTTTAAATAAGGCTTGTAATGACGACCAGACTCTGTCCTTGGACAACCATTCAAGGAGAAAGGAAAGGCCTTGACCTTATCTAAAAACCCTTAGAACTGTTTTTCGGTATTGACAGTCAGGCACGTATGCAAGAAGCAGGGGGAGAGTGTGGGCGATGCGAACTCGAAAAATAAGAGGATAATAGGCCTACGTGATATTTTTTTTTACTCGACTTTTATTTTCATAATGAACAAAAATATAAACTATTGCAGATATGAATCACTACGCTAGGGAATTACACGTTGGTAAAATTGCAAAAATCTTACTATTTCGAAAGAGGGCGGGCCCGAAGCATCCCATCCTTCTGCCTACGTGCCTCTCGGTTATGAAATTCTATTTTAACATTTTTTTTTTCTACGGGGTTTTCTTTTTGTCTATCCCGAATACTGAGAAACATTAATAGAAGCATTAATAAACTGTTACAAACAGTGCACTTGAAAATTAGCTTGAGAGTCGGTAAATGATGAATAAAATTTTGAACCGTTTATTAGTTGCAGTGAACGGTTTAAATTCGAAAGATGTTCAATGGTTACCTTGCGAGGCATACATATTTTCTAAGCACTAGGGATTAATTTGAAACTTTCAAGAGTTATTTAAATTTTTAAATCAGTTGGTAAGTTGAAGTGCACGGAATGTGGCTGATGTTCAATGGTAACTAAGTAAACCTGGCTAACCATACCAACCCTTTAAGCATGAAACGACCCCAATATAAGGGCCACCAACCATTACTAGAGGCAAAGAATACGAGCCATCGTATTATTATAAGATTTATCGGTAACAAAAGATGAACTATATAATTTTTCTTTGCGTTAGCCAGAAGCGATACTAAGATCAGACCACCTTAATCTCTTCCGTAGAAAATCTTTTATTTTTTTCATGATAAATTTGAAATCTGGGGAGGGCAAAAAATCTGGGGAAGGGGAACAGATACCTTCCTCAATTGGTGCCTCTGAAAAAAGGTTCATAAACAAAACATCAAAGTAATGAAACTTCTTTCAAACTTAAATATTAATAATTGAAGAAAAAACAAAAACATATTGACAATTTTTCCACGTTCTGAGATCATGGTGTCTTTTTACCAGCTTGAATTATTCTTTGAAGTGCCGCGATGCTAGACGCCTTAGGTCGTATCATTTCGGTATTTGGGGTTTCGGTGTGCTTTATCTATCGTTGCGGATCCGATGGGAGATAGGGGGGGGGGGGCTAATCAATATTTTGTCCCGGGCACAAAAGAGGCAAGAATCGCCACTGGTATAGTTAGTTTTTCATTAGTAAATTCGAAGATTAACTCGTGCTCTGTTGCCAAATTTTACTTTCTGATATCTTTAATTTTATTTAGTCATCTCTTGTGTCTTTTATTTCATTCGTAAGAAAAAAATACCGACAGACGCAGTGGGGAATCAGCTAGCAGTGTGGCCCTAGCTTTTAAGTGATGTTCAAACTAGTATATTATGAAGTGTTAACACCTCACTCTGAAAGTACCGAGGACAGCACAAATGAAGTCTGCCGACCATCTCGTCGGTTGATTCCTGTGTTTCTTCACTCATAGTGTTGGTTTAAGATGTTGTTATTGATTTGTTTTCCCTTTGTGTTTTCGATTCTCCTCCACTTTTTTCAAACTTTTTCCATAATCGGCCATAGACAAATTAGCATTATTGTGTCCACATGTCAGCAAACAGCAAAGAATTATCAGAATTATACTTTTTAAGGATTATCAAACATCAACATGGCAAACTTGAGAACAGGGTGCCAATTCAGGAAAATGTAGGGGGAGGGGATGATTTTTACAATTCTTTAACAAAGGTGCCCCTGCCCGTGAAAAATACTGCGACAGCTGTCATAACCAGGAAGGTTTAGGGTAAACTTGCAATTACTTCTATAAAAGAGTGAATAAATAAATCAACTTAATAATCAAAGATAGCTCTATACATTACTCCATCCCCTGGTCTCCGGAGAGCTTGGATGGGAAAACCACACTTCAGCAAAAAACAGTAATATATAGGCTACGCCGTCATCAAAATTAGACTTAGAAATGAGAAATGCAAAACTGAATCCTTAATAAGAATAATATGTGGATTTAAAACTACCTTTTCCGTAAATAATGATAAAAAAAACTAGTTCAGCGCGTAAACATTTCACTCAAATTTCCACTAGAATAGTTTAGGACTAAACCAAGCTTTCAAGTCCCTATAAATGGATTATATCCAGAGAAATGTCTATATTCCTTTCCCTAAATAAAGCCTTCTTTTGGAATTGAAAACCCTTCTAGTGAAATTCCGCAACTTTGCCATGAGAGAAACATAAATGTAAAGATTCAGGATTGACTTTTTGTAAATGGGAAAGGAAATAAGGAAACTTATATCCCAGTAAATGTTTTTTTTTTAATGTGGTCGATTGTCCCCAATTTTGACACCCAATTCTCAGAGATCCTGTCTGACAACAGGGGAATCAAACAATTACTGGGGCTACTAAGTTTAAATTTATTCACAGGTTGTTAAACATGAAAACAAAAGACAGAATTTTCAACCAAATTCGAGTAAATCGATCATCTATAAAAGAAACCGAGATGAAGTAGATAAAGACCTTAAGGTCCAATAATCAACGAAACAAACTTAAGTTGGCTACTTGAATTTTTAAAATTTTGCCACAAACGTTTGCAAAAGGTTAGCTTTCCGTTTAAAAAGAATTAAAGATAGTAAACACCACTTCTTGTCCGAATTTTGTTTTTAGGCCTACTGTTTTATTTTTTTACAATCATGTCTATTTGTAATTTGCTATAATGCCAATAATGAGCTATATAATTATAAATCCTTTAATTAGTGAATAATTATTCTTCTTTACAGGTCATCGAGCATTTGTGGGTTTCATTACCTGAAAAATGTTGAATGATTTTTATTTTGTTTGTTTTTTTTTTTTTTTGTTGGAAAACACGCCACGCTTGTAAAAAGATTTTTTTTTTCCGGTGAGGGGATTGGAGGCAATAGGCTTTCTGAGGCAAGCCTCGATCTAGAGTGTATGGTCCACCCTACTATAGAAAAAAACAACAAATTTAAGTCATGTCTATTTACCCTAGTACTGAAAAGTCACGTTAGATGAGAGATAACATCTTTTAATTTGATGGTACTTTACCGTCTTATCATATATCAGAGGGAGATGACACCGAGCAGAGCATTTTCAAAATCTAGCTCCCTGCTTCAAAAAGCTCCTTCCAATCATAAATTAGTATCTTTAAAAATGCCATGTGCAATATCATCCAAATGTCCCTAATATTCCCTTGGAGGAAATACCATAAAAGCCATTCAACTTGAAAACATCGCGGTGACCTCTTTTGTTGGGTTATGAAGCTGACACGCGACTTAGTTAATAGACCCCTCTTAGTTGAAGCCAGGTGATTTACCCAAAGTACTGCCAAGCATAATACTTACCTCGTCGGCCATCTGTTACAACTTGTATACAATCCTTATGTTGGGTCGTCAGAGGACATTTCCATAAGGCCCCTGACCTGTTTGTACCTGGCTGCAAATTCTGATCCAACGGAGCACCCACAAGGATCCTAAAATACAATAAAAAGTGGGCTTTAAAAAAACTAGCAGTGAAGCCTGATGGAAGATAGACATAAAAGATAAAATAAAATACAAGCATCCAAGTCTGAAAAATAATTTTATTAATAAAAAAAACAACAGACAATAAACTATAAAAAAAATATCCATATAGACACTTACACACGGATTATTCTGGATGGGGATATAATAAAAATCAAGGGGGGATAATAAAAAAACAAATTTGAATGTGAAGAGCCCCGAAACTCAAGAAAATTTAGGATTTCAAGGGAAGGAGGGAGTCTTCGACAATGGCAGTTCTAGGTCTGGGCAGTAGGGACAGCTGCCCCCCCCCCAGTTTTTCTAGCATCTGACATTAGATACCTATTATTTTAATTACCTTGGTATATCTAGGTGTACATTGTCCCCCTGGTTACTAGGCCTAAAACAGCTACTGAGTTCCGAAGCCCCCCCCCTTACCGTGCGTACCATCCAAGGGCGGATCCAGGATTTTTTTGTCGGGGAGGGGGGGTACTAATTTTTTACTCAGGTTTCGACTAATTTTACTGATTTTTACCTAGGTTTTACTAATTTTCGAATTATTTTCGACCCAGTCAAAAATTTCGGGGGGGGGGAGGGTTCAAACCGGGTAACCCCCCCTGGATACGGCTTTGGTACCACCTGTATATACTCATTGGTAATAGAAATGCTCCAGGGTTACGGATAGAGTAAGAGTCTGTTGTATTTTATTTTTTACAAATGCATTCAATTCCAAAAGGGAGTTAGATGGTAGACAACTTTCGAAAACCTCATTTCTAACACGTTATTTTATTAAAGTACACTTGAACCATGAACACCGCCAGGAAATTTCCCCTGAGAGGGGGGAGAAGTGCTATTAGTATCTTTGTTTTACCAACATTAAACGGTAATATTTCTCATGTATGTATTTTTAGAAAATTTTTTATGTCTTATTTCACAGGGAAGACCATTGCCTCTTTTCCCCCTCCCTCCTGTCGACACACATGACTTGAACCATACTCTTATTTCAGGAGCCTTTCTAATGGTTTGAAAATTCCCAAGCTGAAACATCTACAACGTCTTTAAGCCCCTTGTGGACATAATTTTAAATACACAATCAAATAAAACGTTTTAAAATCGGAATAGGCCTATAGCTTCAAAGATAACATAGCTGAGACTGACACAATTTGCATAATTACCTCCTTACATGTTTCAATTTATCTAAATCTGCAATTTCATCATGGCCTTTCTGTTTGTCCTGTCCACCCACTTGAATTTGTAAAGGGAATACGCCCTTATTTTTAAGCATCTTTCCCAAATGTCTTAAGAGATTAACACAGCAAAAAGTAAACGATTTTTGAGAGACGTTGCAACAAACCAATTCCACTAAGATGATTGTCTTGCGGAGGTGTACATCTAGTTAGGAATTTGTTTTAGTCTTTCATTCCTTTTGGCTTCTTCGCACTTTTACAGGATATAGGGGATTTTTCATCCCCTTGTGTCGGGACATGCTTATCTGAACACGAGAAAAATCTCCCACCTACAGTTTATCAGGGCACCAAAAAATTGAGATTTGATTTGAACAGAGTAATCCCACTGGGGTAAGACTATTCTGTTACGGAGCCGCCATAATATTGTTTGCATATTCATTTTGCTTTAGTACTGATTTTTTGTGGAAAGAATTAATTTTTGAGACACAATTCGAGACAAACCAGATCCACCAGGGAAAGGTCATTGTGTTGCGGAACAACAACACTGCTTTGAGATTTCTTTTCTTCTTTGTTCCTTTTGGCTCTTTCACAAAGTTAAAAAGCACACTTTTAGATCATGACTCATCAGATTTGTATGGGGAGGGGGAGGTATCGGCCCCCCCGGAAAGACAAATTTACCCCCCCCCCCTCCCCCCAATAAAGATAGACCAACACTATGCCTCTCCTTCCCTCCCACGATTCATCTGAAACACAAGCAAACGATTTTTGAGACATACCGACTCCAACAGGGGTTATTATGTTGCAGAACAACATTACTCTTGCCATTTGCTCATTGTGCTATCAATCAACGCAACTGCGTTCATGGGATTGTGTTTTTTTTTTCGTTATTTTCTTTTCATTTTCGTCTTGATTGAAAGTGCATTTTCAGTACTCACATTTTTTTTTCGGATTTTCGAAAGGACAATGAAATTGCGCAAGGGAAAGATAGCAGAGCAACTAAGATTCACTAATGATTTCTTTCATGCAATGAACACAGATTTTTGAAACATGATCTGTAACAACCAATTCCACTAGGGAAAATTTATCAGACTTGCAATACAAGCCAGTCGGCTCACTTTGAAAAAAAAAAAAAAAAACAATTGCACCTTTTCTTTGAGAAGCCTAAGTTTGTCTGACTCGTCCTTTTAAGAAAACTTCGCCACGCCTAAAAAAGTGATCGACTCTTACTTTAATTAGTTTCAAAAGTCTAGTTACGCCTGTTTATAGTTAATGAGCCCCACTTCCAAAAAAAAAAAAAAAAAAAAAAAAAAAAAAAAAAAAAAAAAAAAAAAAAAAACAACTATGACTCAAATTGATCTTGAAAATTTTTCCACTGAAAGAATATATGTACCGGACTTTCGTCCGGTGCGCAATGTTAAATAAGATACCCCACCCCCTCTCTTATTTTACCTTCCAGTTGTTTGATTTTTCTTTCACAAATTTTGGTTTTCTTTCAATCTCTCTAGTCTCCCTCTTTTTTTTTAATCGCGTTTTGTATTTTTTAGTCACGAAACTAATTTTTTTTTTTATTTGGTTTTTTCCCTTGTATCCTGAGAGTTTTAAAGTTTTTGACATTTTGAAAATTTCTCCTTTTTTTACTGACTGGAACGATTATATTGGTTTGCTTTATGTTTTTGTGTTTATTGGCTCAAAAGTGTAGATTCGACCCATCTGGGCTTGTGATAGACATTTTTCAGGGATAAATCTTAGCTTATCTAGCAAAAAAACGATTTTTTGCCATGAGGACATTTTTTACAGACGTTATCAATAGTAAAAAAAAAAAAATAGCAATCTATAATCTAAATCATGTTTTTTTTAATCTCTGATCCACTTTACCGAAAACTACAAATCATACAAAAAGGAACAGTGAATTTAATTTTTTTTTTAAATGTCATGATTCAAGAACTTTTAGTACTTTTAACTGGCGTAGTAATTCTTACAAAAGAAACAAGCAGGTTTAAAAAAGGTTGAGTTTGAAACCTGCCAGAAATTGCAGTTCCGTAACTGTCTAAATTTGTCGCTCATCATTAATTAAAACAGTTTTTTGAAGGCGGGACTCTTTTTCTCTGTAAATAAGGAAAAATGTGATTACATAAGTATAGAAAAATCCTAATATCAGGAGGGAGAGGTTGTAATTGTACCCAAAAGATTAAACTGTCTAACCGCCTTCTAAAAAAATCAGTAAAGGTACAGTATAGGGCAGAAAGCAGATAAGGAAAAAATATACCATGTGATTCTCCGTTCAATGCCCTTTCCAAATTTAATAATCCAGTCAAAGTTTGTCAATTTTATGGGTTTGCCATTCATCAAAATTTGATTTTTAATGCCAGATAAGGCCAATTAGAAAAAAGACAATCAGTAAATTCTTGAACGTAGCCTAGAGCTTTATATGGCCTCTATTAGGGGGAATGATCTGGATAAATGACGTATTTGGGACTAAAGAGGTTATTTGGTCTCAGACCCCATCCACTCGGTAAATTATTGAAACCTCTGACATGTGACATAAGTAGTAAATATAACAGTGCATATAAGCAGTACATGTAGCTGACGTATAACAGTGGATAGATGGCCCATTATATTGAAACATAAAACACAGCTTCTTCCCCAAGTGCATGTCCCTAAGACTACTCATCTAGGTTTGGACCACAAGACTAGAATATTAGAACCTATAGTGATGACAGTGCTGCAACATGGTTCTGAAGCATGGGTGCTCCAAAAAATGGAAGAACATTTGCTAGATGTTTTCCAGAGAAATTGCAAACGGATTGTTCTGGGTACCCGACTGACTAACCCTATCTCAAACAGTAGGCTGTGTAAAGTGTGGTTGAACCCCGTTTTCTAGGGCTATAATGAGAGAAAGGTTGAGATGGCTAAGGCACGTTCTGAGGATGAAGAATAACGGATTGCCGAAGATTATCCTGCTAGGCCAACCGTCTATGGCCAAACTAAAAGCAGCTTGTCCCCGACCGGGATGAAAGGACCACGGAGGAAAGATTTAAGGGAAATGGGAACTTACTGGGAGGGTGTAAAGAGGGAGGCACTGAATAGATTGTGATAGAACTTTTCCTGGGGGGACCTGAACAACATAGGAGAAAAGTGGTTAAATTTAGATTGGTGATCATTCAGAGAGACACAACTGCTTAATTCCGACCAGTATGACATACCTACATACAGGGAAGACATGTATGGACAACCACCCTGAGATTGGCCCTACAAAACCCCACCAAAAACAGAGGCATAAAAAAGTATCTTTCGTGTTTCCCCCCCCCCCTCCCATGTGTCAGACCCATGTGTACAAATGTAATATGCCTCAGATTATTTGTAAGAAGGAGCATAAAGATGGAATCGAGCTATCAGAGGCATCGCGATAGCGCTACCTAAGTAAAAAACGATGTGGGCACAATGTATTTTTTTTTTTTTTTTCTTCTTCTTCTTTCTCCATACCCGGGCACTTCGTATCGAAGGAATTGACGTAGAAACTTCGAGAAGCGCTCACTCGATTGCAAATTGGAGTGGCTAGTGCCCTTTTTAATAGTCAAAAGGGATTGGAGGCAACTAGCCCCCCCCCAAGCCCATCATTCCCCCAAAAACATCCAATCAAAATTTTGAGATAGCCATTTTGTTCAGCGTAGTTGATTTCCAGATAGAAAATATGTTTTTGAGGAGGACACTCCCCCACAACCCTCGGGGCAAGGGTTTTAAGTTATGCCCTAAGGGCACATAAGAACGATGTTGGCACAATGTATCATTTATTTTTTCCTTTAGAGGAGGGCTTCGAAAACTTCGAAAAGGGCTCATTCAATTGGAAATTGGAGTGGCTTGTGCTCTTTTTAATAGTCGAAAGTGATTGGAAGGCAACTAACACCCCTTCCACGCCCAACATTTCCCAAAACACATCCAATCAAAATTTTGAGATAGCTATTTTGTTCAGCGTAGTTGATTTCCAGATAGAAATTATGTTTTTAAAGAGGACACTCCCCCACAGCCTTCAGGGCAAGGGTTGTAAGTTATGCCCTGGGAGCATATAAGGTTCTTATAGAAGGCGTTGTCGTAGAAACTTCAAAAAAAAGCTCATTCGATTGGAAATTCAAAGGGCTAGTGCCCTTTTTAATAGTCGAAAGTGATTGGAGGGCAACTAGCCCCCCCACGCCCATCCTTCCCACAAACACATCCAATCAAAATTTTGAGATAGCCATTTTGTTCAGCGTAGTTGATTTCCAGATAGAATATATCTTTTTGAGGAGGACACTCCCCCACAACCCTCGGGGCAAGGGTTGTAAGTTATGTCCTGGGGGCATATAAGGTTTTTATAGAACGCGTTGTCGTAGAAACTTCAAAAAAGGCTCATCTGGTTGGAAGGCAACTAACCTTGGATTGGAAAGTTTGGGAAGGCAACTCATTTCGATTGGAAGGCTTTTAAGTTATGCCCTGGGGGCATATAAGGTTCTTATAGAAGGCGTTGTCGTAGAAACTTCAAAAAAGGATCATTCGATATTGGAAATTCCGAGGGCTAGTGCCCTTTGTAATAGTCGAAAGTGATTTGAGGGCAACTAACCCCCCTCTCACGCCCTTCATTTCCCCAAACACATCCAATAAAAATTTTGAGATAGCCAATTTGTCCCACGACGTTCAAAGTTCAGGAAATTATACCTTTGAGCAGGGCACTACCCCTATAGGCCTAGTCTTCAGGGCAAGGGTTATAAGTTATGCCCTGGGGGCATATAAGGTTTTTTATTGAAATCTTTGTCGTAGAAACTTGAAAAAGAGCTCGTTCGATTTGAAATTCAAAGGGCTAGTACCCTTTTTAATAGTCGAAAGTGATTTGAGGGCAACAAACCCCCCTCTCACGCCCACCTTTTCCCCAAACACATCCAATCAAAATTTTTAGATAGCCATTTCATTCAACGTAGTTGAAAGTTTTGGAAATTAGGTCTTTAAGGATGACAACCCCTCCCCCCACAGCCCTCAGGGCAAGGGTTATAGGTTATGCCCTGGGGGCATATAAAGTATTTATTGAAAGCGTTGTCGTAGAAACTTCAAAAGGGCTCATTCAATTGGAAATCGAAAGGGCCAGTGCCTTTTTTAATAGTTGAAAGTGATTGGATAGTGACTAACGCCCCTCTAACGCCCACCATTTTCCCAAACACATCCAATCAAAATTTCGAGATATCCATTTTGTTCAACGTAATTGAAAGTTCTGGAAATAAGGTCTTTTAGGATGATAACCCCCCTCAGAGCCCTCAGCGCAAGGGTTGTAAGTTATGCCCTGGGGGCATATAAAGTTTTTATTGAAAGCGTTGTCGTAGAAACTTCAAAAGGGCTCATTCAATTGGAAATCGAAAGGGCCAGTGCCTTTTTTAATAGTTGAAAGTGATTGGATAGTGACTAACGCCCCTCTAACGCCCACCATTTTCCAAAACACATCCAATCAAAATTTTTAGATATCCATTTTGTTCAACGTAGTTGAACATTCTGGAAATTAGGTCTTTTAGGATGGTAACCCCCTCACGGCCCTCAGTGCAAGGGTTGTAAGTTATACCCTGGGGGCATATAAGGTTTACATAGAAAGTTGTTGTATAAATCATAGGCAGCGCGATCGCGCCGCCTAAGTAAAGAAGTGTCCTCGAGTGTCCCCGACACTCGAGAACGAGACAAGAAACGTGGACTAAGTAAAGAGGAGGACATCCCTCACAACCCTCAGGGCAAGGGTTTTAAGTTATGCTCTGGGGGCATATAAGAACGATGTTGGGACAATGTATTATTTATTCATTTTTTCCTTTAGACCAGGGCATATAAGGTTTTTTATAGAAGTCATTGTCGTAGAAACTTCAAAAAAGGCTCATTCGATTGGAAATTCAAAGGGCCAGTGCCCTTTTTAATAGTCGAAAGTGATTAGAGGGCAACTAACCCGCCTCTCACGCCCACCTTTTCCCCAAACACATCGAATCAAAACTTTGAGATAGCCATCTTATTCAACGCAGTTTTAAGTTCTGAAAATTAGGTCTTTGAAGATGACAACCCCCCCCCCCCACAGCCCTCATGGCAAGGGTTGTAATTATGCCCAGGGGGCATATAAGGTTTTTATATAACGCGTTGTCGTAGAAACTTCAATAAGGGCTCATTCGATTGGAAATTGAAATGGCTAGTGCCCTTTTTAATAGTCGAGAGTGATTGGAAAGCAACTAACACCCCTTCCAGGCCCACCATTTCCCCAAACACATCCAATAAAGAAGCCATTTTGTTCCACGCAGTTCAAAGTTCAGGAAATTATACCTTTGAGCAGGACACACCCCCACAGTCTTCAGGACAAGGGTTATAAGTTACGCCCTGGGGGCATATAAGGTTTTTACTGAAATCTTATTCGTAGAAACTTGAAAAAAGGTTCATTCGATTGAAAATTCAAAGGGCTAGTGCCCTTTTTAATAGTCGAAAGTGATTAGAGGGCAACTAACCCGCCTCTCACGCCCACCTTTTCCCCAAACACATCGAATCAAAACTTTGAGATAGCCATTTTATTCAACGTAGTTTTAAGTTCTGGAAATTAGGTCTTTGAAGATGACAACCCCCCCCCCACAGCCCTCATGGCAAGGGTTGTAATTATGCCCAGGGGGCATATAAGGTTTTTATATAACGCGTTGTCGTAGAAACTTCAAAAAGGGCTCATTCGATTGGAAGTTGAAATGGCTAGTGCCCTTTTTAATAGTCGAGAGTGATTGGAAAGCAACTAACACCCCTTCCAGGCCCACCATTTCCCCAAACACATCCAATAAAGAAGCCATTTTGTTCCACGCAGTTCAAAGTTCAGGAAATTATACCTTTGAGCAGGACACACCCCCACAGTCTTCAGGACAAGGGTTATAAGTTACGCACTGGGGGCATATAAGGTTTTTACTGAAATCTTATTCGTAGAAACTTGAAAAAAGGTTCATTCGATTGAAAATTCAAAGGGCTAGTGCCCTTTTTAATAGTCGAAAGTGATTAGAGGGCAACTAACCCGCCTCTCACGCCCACCTTTTCCCCAAACACATCGAATCAAAACTTTGAGATAGCCATTTTATTCAACGTAGTTTTAAGTTCTGGAAATTAGGTCTTTGAAGATGACAACCCCCCCCCCCCACAGCCCTCATGGCAAGGGTTGTAAATTATGCCCAGGGAGCATATAAGGTTCTTATATAACGCGTTGTCGTAGAAACTTCAAAAGGGCTCATTCGATTGGAAGTTGAAATGGCTAGTGCCCTTTTTAATAGTCGAGAGTGATTGGAAAGTAACTAACACCCCTTCCAGGCCCACCATTTCCCCAAACACATCCAATAAAGAAGCCATTTTGTTCCACGCAGTTCAAAGTTCAGGAAATTATACCTTTGAGCAGGACACACCCCCACAGTCTTCAGGACAAGGGTTATAAGTTACGCCCTGGGGGCATATAAGGTTTTTACTGAAATCTTATTCGTAGAAACTTGAAAAAGGGTTCATTCGATTGAAAATTCAAAGGGCTAGTGCCCTTTTTAAAGTCGAAAGTGATTTGAGGGCAACTAACCCTCTCGCACGCCCATCTTTTCCCCAAACACATCCAATCAATATTTTAGATGGCAATTTTATTCAACGTAGTTAAAAGTTTTGGAAATTAGGTCTTTAAGGATGACACCCCCCCCCCACAGCCCTCAGGGCAAGGGTTGTAAGTTATGCCCTGGGGGCATATAAGGTTTTATTGAAAGCGTAAAAACTTCAAAAGGGCTCATTCAATTGGAAATTGAAAGGGCTAGTGCCTTTTTAATAGTTGAAAGTGATTGGAGAGCGACTAGCGCCCCTCTCACAACCACCATTTTCCCAAACACATCCAATCAAAATTTTGAGATATCAATTTTATTCAACGTAGTTGAAAGTTCTTGAAATTAGGTATTTTAGGATGATAACCCCCTCAGAGCTCTCAGTGCAAGGGTTGTAAGTTATGCCCTGGGGGCATATAAAGTTTATATAGAAAGTTGCTATAGAAATTTCAAAAAGGGCTCATTTGATTGGAAATTGAAATTGCCCTTTTTAATAGTCGAAAGTGAGTTGAGAGTAATTAACCCCCCTCTTACGCCCACCATTCCCCAAAAAATTCAATCAAAGTTTAGAGATCCTGTTTAGAGAACAAACAGGGGAGACACAAAATGTTAATATTATTTGATTTATTAAAGTTATAAAAGTAAAAACATTTATATTTTTTTCAGTAAAGTGCAAATTTTGTTCTGGCCTTGGGAAGGCATAGGAGTTTTGCGCCCAGCTTATGTTAATTTCTGCTCGTTTTGAGTTTGACTCGGTTATTTATTGTAATTTCTGTTCGATTGTGGGTTTCATTTATTTATCGATGCTGATTTGTGCTAGTTTCACGCTTGGTAGATTATTTTATTTTATTTTGCTCATTTTTTGTTTAATGGAGTTCTTTACTTTTTTTTCAAAAAACTTATTTTGTGGGAATTTTTTTTTTTAATTAATTGCATGAAAACAAGTATTTACAAAACGGATATTTGGTTTCGCTCCACTAAGCATCTAAACATATTCTTCAAACTAGGCCACTTAAGCTTTAATTTTCTTTGGTTGATGCCATCCAGCGTCTGTTCAGGGATGCCTCTGATTTTGCTTGGGCGCTTCGAAAACAACAATAAAATTCCCCCCCCCCTCCTTGAGATTTTGAAAAAATACTGTTTTGTATCTTCATTTTTTTATTCCTTTCCTCCCAATTTTTCTTGAATTGGCGCCCCTGCTCCTGCCAAAACATCGGAATTTCCTAAATCCAGGACGCATTTGGTAAGAAACGAAACAGACCAGATCAATTTTTCTGGTCAAAATGCCATATCCAGAGCCCTATAGAATGCTTTTAAGTTTGATAAGATAATCAATTTCACCCTCCTAGGATAAAAGGCCCGCTAATCGCTTTCTTGTTGAAGTTGCATTTTTAGCTGCGAAGGGTATAAAAATACCTGAACACCCCTTTTGCCTTTAAGCTATCAATGAATCACAGGAACAGTAGGTTACTTAAAAACAATTCTCAACGGCATGAGAAACAAGAAACATTGAATTATTAGGGTGAAGTACAAGATATACTGGTCCGAGAAAACCCACAAAATAGGCTGGTACTTGTCGGTTAAAAAGAACATCCTCCAGAAGGGAAGTTAGATTGATCCTAATGAAATATGCCAAAACATGATGATAATATAATGCTTTAGAAACAAAATTATGGAGACTATGACAAAGAATTATGGAAAGCAGGACGCGCAGAACACATTACATTACATAACTAACCTAACCCCTAAGAGCCTCCAAATATTAAATATTTAATTAAAATATACCTACATCGTAGTTTTCTCACTCAAAATAAGCTAATCATAAACTGATTCAAACCGGTTTTGTCAGATCTTAGCGCAATTCTTGAGAATGTTCTGTTTAACAGGCAAGTACCAGTAGGCTAAATCAAATTTATAAGAAGACAGAACTTTGTGCTTTATTCGCTGAGGGGAAAATTCGTCAACTAGCAAAAACAGGTGAACTAATGAAAAATAACTCGAACCCATCAATTCATTAGCAAGGATAAAGAGATACCCTTCTCCTTAATACGCCAATGTCTAAGGCCCTATAAACAGTGACACCAATTCAAGAGATTCAGAAATGGGATTTTTTCGATTTTTAAAATGAAGAAACACAAATAAGTGATTTTGAAAAACTAGGAAGGCGGGGGGGATTTTTTATTTCTTATGAAAATACAAAAAAAAATCAAAAGATAGGGACGAAATACCCGAATAAAAATACAAAAAAAGGCATTTTTCAAATCCCCCTCCTATCCCCTTTCCTTCTGGATTAAAAAAAACCGTTTGTTGTAATCTCCATTTTTAAAAATCAAAATAATTCCTTGTCCCCCCCTAAAATTTCCCAAATTTACTTTCCTTTTTAAAATATAGGGGAGGGATTAATTATGAAATTATAGGCCCGGTTTTTTGCTTCTTAGATTTTAACTCGTGCTGAATAAAATTGCTAGGATCTTAGAGATCACTGATCTGATTCACAGGTACTTGAATTTAAATTTGTTTGTCCAATCTGGCATTAAACAGATATTTATGAAGATATTATCATCACAGCCCTCATACCGCCGGACTGAACAGAATAAACTTCAGCTTTCTAAAAAAAAAATAATAATAATAATAAAAAATTATCAACAACGGTTTAAAAGCTGAGGCTGTTTTTCGGCCAGTTCTGACATATAATTGAGCAAAATAACAGCAATATTGCTATAATCACCCCTTCAAAGGCCAGCTAAAAAAGAGTTTTCCTGATGAAAGTATAGAGCAAAGTTGAAAGATCGCTCAATAACAAATATTGTTCCGCGGTTTATGCAACATGTATCTACAAGACTAGTGCAATTAAACTGACTCATGGTACTTCCTTACATTTGCGAGATTCTAAAAAACTAGCACTTTACTGACAACACAAAACTCACTCAAGAAAAATAAATGTTCTTTTAAGAGTAGAATAGTCCTTGACTAGCCTGCCAGAAACAAAAGACTGATTTATAAGGCTGTCAACAGTCTTTGATCGGCCTCGATGTCAGTTATTTTACAGCTTATATTCTCTAAGAGATTCAAGCCAGCTCAGTTTTCAGTTTTAGCTAAAAAAAAATAATAATAAAAAAAATTATCAACAACGGTTCAAAACTGAGGCTGTTTTTCGGCCAGTTCTGACATATAATTGAGCAAAATAACAGCAATATTGCTATAAGTAGTAAGTATATATGGAATTTGGGGCCTTTACGTTCCTTGGCAGCTTTCCAAGGCAGATTACCAGACTGGTTATAAAGTAGTCAAACATGTTTTGGGAGCATGCACTTGACGATGGATAAAAAGGGCTAAGGTGATTAGCAATTACGAGCAAGGATTCCCCCACTGGTTCCTGCCAGTAGGCTACGCATATCATGAGTTGCACGGGGGTTGAGTTGCACGAGGGCTTCAGTTGCACGGGGCTTCAGTTACATGCGAGTTCAGTTACACGGGGTTTCAGTAAGTATATATGGAATTTGGGGCCTTTACGTTCCTTGGCAGCTTTCCAAGGCAGATTACCAGACTGGTTACAAAGTAGTCAAACATGTTTTGGGAGCATGCACTTGACGATGGATAAAAGGGTTAAGGTGATTAGCAATTACGAGCAAGGATTCCCCCACTGGTTCCTGCCAGTAGGCTACGCATATCATGAGTTGCACGGGGGATTCAGTTGCACGGGGCTTCAGTTACATGCGGGTTCAGTTACACGGGGTTTAGTTAAATGTGGTTGAGTTGCACGGGGGGTTGAGTTGCACGAGGATTCAGTCAGAGGGGGTTCAGTTGCATGGGGGTTTGAGTCATTTTTACGGGTTTGAGAGACTCTGTTGCCTGATTCCGTGTGGTTTTTCTCGACTAAGAAACGCTTCGCTATAAATAAGGCTATCGTGTTTTTCCGAACTTTCTAGGACGGGGGTAAGTATTTAGTTTAAATAATTCTAGGAGGAATTGAGTTTTGTGGCTGGTGTGGAAAAATGGTACTTGTTAAATATTCGGGTAAACATACGACTAAGAAACGCTTCACTATAAATAAGGCTAATGTGTTTTTCTGAACTTTCTAAGGCGGGGGTAACTATTTAGTTTAAATAATTCTAGGAGGAATTGAGTTTTATGGATGGTATGGAAAAATGGTACTTGTTAAATATTCTGATAAACATACGACTAAGAAACGCTTCACTATAAATAAGGCTATCGTGTTTTTCCGAACTTTCTAGGGCGGGGGTAACTATTTAGTTTAAATAATTCTAGGAGGAATTGAGTTTTATGGATGGTATGGAAAAATGGTACTTGTTAAATATTCGGATAAACATACGACTAAGAAACGCTTCACTATAAATAAGGCTATCGTGTTTTTCCGAACTTTCTAGGGCGGGGGTAAGTATTTAGTTTAAATAATTCTAGGAGGAATTGAGTTTTGTGGCTGGTGTGGAAAAATGGTACTTGTTAAATATTCGGGTAAACATACGACTAAGAAACGCTTCACTATAAATAAGGCTATTGTGTTTTCTGAACTTTCTAGGGCGGGGGTAACTATTTAGTTTAAATAATTCTAGGAGGAATTGAGTTTTATGGATGGTATGGAAAAATGGTACTTGTTAAATATTCGGGTAAACATACGACTAAGAAACGCTTCACTATAAATAAAGCTATCGTGTTTTCCGAACTTTCTAGGACGGGGGTAACTATTTAGTTTAAATAATTCTAGGAGGAATTGAGTTTTATGGATGGTATGGAAAAATGGTACTTGTTAAATATTCGGGTAAACATACGACTAAGAAACGCTTCACTATAAATAAGGCTATCATGTTTTTCGAACTTTCTAGGGCGGGGGTAACTATTTAGTTTAAATAATTCTAGGAGGAATTGAGTTTTATGGATGGTATGGAAAAATGGTACTTGTTAAATATTCGGGTAAACATACGACTAAGAAACGCTTCACTATAAATAAAGCTATCGTGTTTTTCCGAACTTTCTAGGACGGGGGTTACTATTTAGTTTAAATAATTCTAGGAGGAATTGAGTTTTATGGATGGTATGGAAAAATGGTACTTGTTAAATATTCGGGTAAACATACGACTAAGAAACGCTTCACTATAAATAAGGCTATCGTGTTTTTCCGAACTTTCTAGGGCGGGGGTAACTATTTAGTTTAAATAATTCTAGGAGGAATTGAGTTTTATGAATGGTATGGAAAAATGGTACTTGTTAAATATTCGGGTAAACATATGACTAAGAAACGCTTCACTATAAATAAGCCTATCGTGTTTTTCCGAACTTTCTAGGGCAGGGGTAAATATTTAGTTTAAATAATTCTAGGAGGAATTTATTTTTGTGGGTGGTACGGAAAAATGGTACGTGTTAAATATTCGGGTAAACATTCGACTATAAATAAGGCTATTGTGTCTTTCTGAACTTTCTGTGAGAGGTGGGGGTAAGTATTTAGTTTAAATAATTCTAGGAGGAATTGAGTTTTGTGGCTGGTGTGGAAAAATGGTACTTGTTAAATATTCGGGTAAACATACGACTAAGAAACGCTTCACTATAAATAAGGCTATTGTGTTTTTCTGAACTTTCTAGGGCGGGGGGTAACTATTTAGTTTAAATAATTCTAGGAGGAATTGATTTTTGTGGGTGGTACGGAAAAATGGTACGTGTTAAATATTCGGGTAAACATTCGACTATAAATAAGGCTATTGTGTCTTTCTGAACTTTCTGTGAGAGGCGGGGGTAAGTATTTAGTTTAAATAATTCTAGGAGGAATTGAGTTTCGTGGCTGATGCGGAAAAAATGGTACGTGTGGGGTAAATTAAGTTTTGAGGGGGGTAAAAATGGTAGTTATTTAGTACCCGGTAAACAGGTGACTTGAAATGCTTCATTAGAAATAGTTTATTGCTAATGATATCTCCTCGACAGTTATTTTTTTTATTGTATTTTATAGCTATTAGCCAAAAGTTGCTCTGTGTTTGTCACACCAACTAGTAAATATTTATCGGGGTTTTATTTTTTTCTGTTCAATTATTTTCAGTGTAAGCCAATATAATTACCTCATTCTTTTATTCTAACTTAACTTGTAGGAATAGGACTTCTAGAATAAGATTCATTCCCTCGACTAAATCAGTTTATTCATGTAAAATGGTGAACAAAAGACTATTAATTCTCCGTATTCTTCTTCTTCTTCTTCTTATCTAGCTAAACGTTGCGCTGTGTTTGTCACACCAACTAGTAAATATTTATCGGGCTTTTATTTTTTCCGTTCAATAATTTTGAGTGTAAGCCAATATAATGCTAGGGGTAGTAAAAAATGGTAGTTATTTAGTACCCGGTAAACAGGTGACTTGATATGCTTCATTAGAAGTAGGTTATTGCTAATGATACCTCCTCGACAGATATTTTTATGGCTCTAACAATTGTACTCTATGCTTGCCCAGAGACACGATGTGGCTTTCCCACTATTGCTCTATGGCCGGTTATCGACACTACCTAGTTTATTGCATGTATTAAATCAGTATTTTTTACACAGTAGAACGATAAACACATAACTAATATCTCTAAAAAAGTGAAGATGAAGCATTTTAAGAAAGTGTGTTCACATGATAACATGTTTGAGTATGATAAAAGCTTGTGGAGTACTACATTACGTCATATAAACAGACTGGGATTCTACGATAGAGTGATTACACCACTTAATAATGCTGGTCAGGAACTGAGAAATGTTCAGGAGGAAGTCAGTGAAATTTGCAGCTTTTTCGGGGTTGAAGCACTCTACGTAAAGGGCAATGTACCTACAGATAAAGTTTTAATTCAAAAGTGTGACCATAGGATCCCACTTTTCAATCTAGAAGAGTTTAAGTGTCCTAAATTTGAAGGGGGTTATCACCGTCCTGAAGACGAGGTTAGGTTCTTCGCGCAGTGGATACCTAAGGACATACCTGATCGTGATAAATCCATAAGACATGGTAAAAACTATTCTATATCATGGGACCATCGTTTCTGGATGTTTAAGAGTGAACTCTAAGTACTATTTTTATGTAAACATGTGTTGTTTTTTCTCAAAAAATCTGTTAATACGTTTAAGCAATAAATATCATTAAGCTTAACCCGTCTTTATTCTGTAGAATAGTTCAATTCTTTTCATTAAATTGTGAAGAAATTGTAAGTAAGCAACAATCGCTTCCTGGACACAATACAGATATTTAATTCAAGAAATCATGATAAAATCGCAAGTAAGTAATAAACTCTTTATTGAAGTCAGCTCTTGTATACATAAAGCAGAAATTTCATTCAAGAAATTATGAAAAAATTGTAAGTAAGTAACAATGTGTCTGTGTGTATGTGTGTGTGTGTGTGTGCGTCTGTGTGTGTGTGCAAGCTAGCATAATTAAACTAGCTAATGTCAATAACAGGACAATTCTTTTTTTTCTCTTTATCACAAACAATTTTCAATGTGTACAGATCAAATTGGTCTCTAAACGGTTCATGATTAAAAAATAGTTTGGGACAAGAAAAAAAAAAACAAAAAAAAACCTAAAATAATGTCATGAAATCAACATGCAAAGTCGACATAGCTTTATTTCATTTTTTAAGGTTAATTTAGACGAGGTTACGTGCGCGCACGTAACCTCGTTTACTACCATTTTTTATTCCCCCTAGCATTATATTGGCTTACACTGAAAATAATTGAACGGAATAAATAAAAGCCCGATAAATATTTACTAGTTGGTGTGACAAACACAGCGCAACGTTTAGCTAGATAAGAAGAAGAAGAATACGGAGAATTAATAGTCTTTTGTTCACCATTTTACATGAATAAACTGATTTAGTCGAGGGAATGAATCCTTATTCTAGAAGTCCTATTCCTACAAGTTAAGTTACAATAAAAGAATGAGGTAATTATATTGGCTTACACTGAAAATAATTGAACAGAAAAAAATAAAACCCCGATAAATATTTACTAGTTGGTGTGACAAACACAGAGCAACGTTTGGCTAATAGCTATAAAATACAATAAAAAAATATCTGTCGAGGAGGTATCATTAGCAATAAACTATTTCTAATGAAGCATTTCAAGTCACCTGTTTACCGGGTACTAAATAACTACCATTTTTACCCCCCTCAAAACTTAATTTATCCCACACGTACCATTTTTTCCGCATCAGCCACAAAACCCAATTCCTCCTAGAATTATTTAAACTAAATACTTACCCCCGCCTATCACAGATAGTTCAGAAAGACACAATAGCCTTATTTATAGACGAATGTTTACCCGAATATTTAGCACGTACCATTTTTCCGTACCACCCACAAAAATCAATTCCTCCTAGAATTATTTAAACTATATACTTACCCCCCGCCCTAGAAAGTTCAGAAAAACACAATAGCATTATTTATAGTGAAGCGTTTCTTAGTCGTATGTTTACCCGAATATTTAACAAGTACCATTTTTCCACACCAGCCACAAAACTCAATTCCTCCTAGAATTATTTAAACTAAATAGTTACCCCCGCCCTAGAAAGTTCGGAAAAACACGATAGCCTTATTTATAGTGAAGCGTTTCTTAGTCGTATGTTTACCCGAATATTTAACAAGTACCATTTTTCCATACCATCCATAAAACTCAATTCCTCCTAGAATTATTTAAACTAAATAGTTACCCCCGTCCTAGAAAGTTCGGAAAAACACGATAGCCTTATTTATAGTGAAGCGTTTCTTAGTCGTATGTTTACCCGAATATTCAACAAGTACCATTTTTTCAATACCATCCATAAAACTCAATTCCTCCTAGAATTATTTAAACTAAATAGTTACCCCCGCCCTAGAAAATTTGGAAAAACACGATAGCCTTATTTATAGTGAAGCGTTTCTTATTCGTATGTTTACCCGAATATTTAACAAGTACCATTTTTCCATACCATCCATAAAACTCAATTCCTCCTAAAATTATTTAAACTAAATAGTTACCCCCCGCCCTAGAAAGTTCAGAAAAACAAAATAGCCTTATTTATAGTGAAGCGTTTCTTAGTCGTATGTCTACCCGAATATTTAACAAGTACCATTTTCCACACCAGCCACAAAACTCAATTCCTCCTAGAATTATTTAAACTAAATACTTACCCCCGCCTCTCACAGAAAGTTCAGAAAGACACAATAGCCTTATTTATAGTCGAATGTTTACCCGAATATTTAACACGTACCATTTTTCCGTACCACCCACAAAATAAATTCCTCCTAGAATTATTTAAACTAAATATTTACCCCTGCCCTAGAAAGTTCGAAAAAACACGATAGCCTTATTTATAGTGAAGCGTTTCTTAGTCGTATGTTTACCCGAATATTTAACAAGTACCATTTTTCCATACCATCCATAAAACTCAATTCCTCCTAGAATTATTTAAACTAAATAGTTACCCCCGCCCTAGAAAGTTCGGAAAAACACGATAGCCTTATTTATAGTGAAGCGTTTCTTAGTCGTATGTTTACCCGAATATTTAACAAGTACCATTTTTCCATACCATCCATAAAACTCAATTCCTCCTAGAATTATTTAAACTAAATAGTTACCCCCCGTCCTAGAAAGTTCGGAAAAACACGATAGCTTTATTTATAGTGAAGCGTTTCTTAGTCGTATGTTTACCCGAATATTTAACAAGTACCATTTTTCCATACCATCCATAAAACTCAATTCCTCCTAGAATTATTTAAACTAAATAGTTACCCCCGCCCTAGAAAGTTCGGAAAAACACGATAGCCTTATTTATAGTGAAGCGTTTCTTAGTCGTATGTTTACCCGAATATTTAACAAGTACCATTTTTCCATACCATCCATAAAACTCAATTCCTCCTAGAATTATTTAAACTAAATAGTTACCCCCGCCCTAGAAAGTTCGGAAAAACACGATAGCCTTATTTATAGTGTAGCGTTTCTTAGTCGTATGTTTACCCGAATATTTAACAAGTACCATTTTTCCATACCATCCATAAAACTCAATTCCTCTTAGAATTATTTAAACTAAATAGTTACCCCCGCCCTAGAAAGTTCGGAAAAACACGATAGCTTTATTTATAGTGAAGCGTTTCTTAGTCGTATGTTTACCCGAATATTTAACAAGTACCATTTTTCCATACCATCCATAAAACTCAATTCCTCCTAGAATTATTTAAACTAAATAGTTACCCCCGCCCTAGAAAGTTCAGAAAAACACAATAGCCTTATTTATAGTGAAGCGTTTCTTAGTCGTATGTTTACCCGAACATTTAACAAGTACCATTTTTCCATACCATCCATAAAACTCAATTCCTCCTAGAATTATTTAAACTAAATAGTTACCCCCGCCCTAGAAAGTTCGGAAAAACACGATAGCCTTATTTATAGTGAAGCGTTTCTTAGTCGTATGTTTACCCGAATATTTAACAAGTACCATTTTTCTATACCATCCATAAAACTCAATTCCTCCTAGAATTATTTAAACTAAATAGTTACCCCCGTCCTAGAAAGTTCGGAAAAACACGATAGCTTTATTTATAGTGAAGCGTTTCTTAGTCGTATGTTTACCCGAATAGTTAACAAGTACCATTTTTCCATGCCATCCATAAAACTCAATTCCTCCTAGAATTATTTAAACTAAATAGTTACCCCCGCCCTAGAAAGTTCAGAAAAACACAATAGCCTTATTTATAGTGAAGCGTTTCTTAGTCGTATGTTTACCCGAATATTTAACAAGTACCATTTTTCCACACCAGCCACAAAACTAAATTCATCCTAGAATTATTTAAACTAAATACTTACCCCCGCCCTAGAAAGTTCGGAAAAACACGATAGCCTTATTTATAGTGAAGCGTTTCTTAGTCGTATGTTCATCCGAATATTTAACAAGTACCATTTTTCTATACCATCCATAAAACTCAATTTCTCCTAGAATTATTTAAACTAAATAGTTACCCCCGCCCTAGAAAGTTCGGAAAAACACGATAGCCTTATTTATAGTGAAGCGTTTCTTAGTCGTATGTTTATCCGAATATTTAACAAGTACCATTTTTCCATACCATCCATAAAACTCAATTCCTCCTAGAATTATTTAAACTAAATAGTTACCCCCGCCCTAGAAAGTTCAGAAAACACAATAGCCTTATTTATAGTGAAGCGTTTCTTAGTCGAGAAAAACCACACGGAATCAGGCACCAGAGTCTCTCAAACCCCGTAAAAATGACTCAAACGCCCGTGCAACTGAACCCCCTCTAACTGAACCCTCGTGCAACTCAACCCCCGTGCAACTCAACCACATTTAACTAAACCCCGTGTAACTGAACCCGCATGTAACTGAAGCCCCGTGCAACTGAATCCCCCGTGCAACTCATGATATGCGTAGCCTACTGGCAGGAACCAGTGGGGGAATCCTTGCTCGTAATTGCTAATCACCTTAACCCTTTTATCCATCGTCAAGTGCATGCTCCCAAAACATGTTTGACTACTTTATAACCAGTCTGGTAATCTGCCTTGGAAAGTTGCCAAGGAACGTAAAGGCCCCAAATTCCATATATACTTACTACTGCTATAATCACTCCTTCAAAGACCAGCTAAAAAAGAGTTTCCTGATGAAAGTATAGAGCGAAGTTGAAAAATTGCTCAAAAACAAGTGATTGTTCCGCGGTTTATGCAACATGTATCTACAAGACTAGTGCAATTAAACTGACTCATGGTACTTCCTTACATTTGCGAGATACTAAAAAACTAGCACTTTACTGACAACACAAAACTCACTCAAGAAAAATAAATGTTCTTTTAAGAGTAGAATAGTCCTTGACTAGCCTGCCAGAAACAACAGACTGATTTATAAGGCTGTCAACAGTCTTTCATCGGCCTCGATGTCAGTTATTTTACAGTTTATATTCTCTAAGAGATTCAAGCCAGCTCAGTTTTCAGTTTTAGCTAGTTTCCGATAGGGTTTGACGACCTCCCCCGGAAAAAAAATACGGAAAGAAAGGAGACACATCAAAGCTACCCAGGCACACAAATGACTTTCCTTTTTTTGCAAGGTAAGGGACTGTAAGTGTCAAATGTAAGGTTTTCGATCATGTTGATTTCAATGGCGCATTTTTTATTGATACCGTACCGGATATCATTTTCGGGTGGTTTCAGGATCTTTTTTTGTAATTCTTACAAATTCGTTCCAATATTACAAACTACCACTGTCTTAAATTTGAATAATAGTTATTATTTCTGTTTCTATTTGTGTTTTTAGGATGTCGCTTACTAGGGAACACAGTAGATAGATATATATTTATATACAGTGTTATTTATTTTATTTATATACAGTGCTAGGACCGTAGTCCATATGGTCCGTGGAGTACTGGCATTTTTGAAACTTTTTCCATACCTGCTGACGATGCTGGGTATAAAAGGTTGGAGCTGTTCCGATGACGTGAGATGGTTAGGGGTCTCTGCTGCGTCATAAGTTCATTACTCCTCCCCCAATCCCTGACAGGGAAATCCTGCTTGCGTGACCTCATAGTGGCATCAGGTGGGCCTTGAGGAGTGGCGACCTTCGAAGAAATTATAGCCTAATAAACAACATTTGCACTGGATTCTGATGATTGGATGATCTAAGGGAAATTGGAACTTCTTGAGAGGGTGTAAAGAGGGAGGCTTTGAATAGAATGGGATGGAGGAGAAGCGTGTGTAGCTGTGTTGGCCCTGAGGCAACTTAGTGCTGCAGTGAGTTGTTAAAAGCAGTGGTATTTTCATAATTCACATGTAAGTACACGCAAAGAAAAGAAGTTTGGCAGCAAAACGAGTAACAAATTTATACATAGTTGACAAATTCTGACCAACATGCAAATGACTTTTTTTCATACACAGAAAATGATGCCAAATAGAATCCATACAAGAGATGGAGAGGTCACACTTTGTTAACGCCATTTCACTGCCAATATCAAGTTCTAGTTGCCAAAAAATAATACAAATTAAATAGCAATATTTATCTTTTATGTTTAAGATATTTACATTATTTACATCAGTGACGTCAATGGAA
This sequence comes from Artemia sinica, assembly GCA_027921565.1. Lineage (NCBI taxonomy): Eukaryota > Metazoa > Arthropoda > Branchiopoda > Anostraca > Artemiidae > Artemia > Artemia sinica. The sequence goes on from CM051259.1 coordinate 60,130,510, forward strand.
AAAGGGCAGGGGGCATTACCCCCCACCCCCGAAGATTTTGAAAAAAAGTTTAGTGTTTCCATTGAGAAATAACTTTTTTATAGAAAGAATTGATAAACACAAAACTACATCCACTAGATCTTAAAAATAAATTCCGCCACCCCCTAATTTTCGTGAAATGAGGCCAATGATTTGCATATCTATTCAAAATGCTAATTTTAGTATGTGTATTTTCTATTTGTATTATTTATATCAATGATATTATCTGTTTTTAATGGTAGCTAATATTTTTGTAAGAAATACTTTACATAGCCACAAGCCGAGTGTCGAAAATTAAAGTAATTTATGCAAGAGACTTAATGCTTAAACAATTGTCAGTTGAAGCCACTTGAGTAGAGCTACGTTCTTATAACTTTTTTCCAGGGGATCAATTGTTAGGAGGGGAGGTTGATTATAAAACAGAAAACAAGTGAAAGTGATTAAGGACACAAGAATTTACATAGGAATTATAAGTTTCCGGGAGTTACGGAGGCTAAATCCCCCTCTAAGTCCCTGACGGAGTATATAAAATACAATTCCACATCAGGTATGAATAAACTGGTGGCCCCAATCCACAAAAATGTACGGGGGAAATTTTTTTTCCGATTTTTCCAATGAAGCCACAAAAACTCATTTTCGAAATCCAGGGGAACATTATTTTTCGATTTTCTTAAATGAAAACACCAAAAAAAAAAAATTTTCACGATCTAAGAGGGCAAAATTCCCACTATCTCTCATAATTGCCCCCCCCGTAAGAAGAGGGGGGCAGTGGACCCTATAAAATCTTATGGGTTTTAGGACTGATTCCAAATTTTCCTAAAGCTTTTAGGCTGATCTATCGACCGAAACTAATTCTTGCCTACAGGTTGTGTTTAGACAAAAACTTTGTTTGAGTCGGAGTAAAATTAGGATAGAATACATTGATACCATGTAGTCAGAGGCGAATAAATGAATCTACCTCGGGGAGAGAAATTCCTCATAATCGTAAAAAATGCGACTAGTTATGGACAATAATGTTTGAAGTTCATCTTCAAACACATAGATAAAAATATAATTCAGCGGAGGAGGGTCAACAAATTTAAAGAAAGAAAAAAACGAAAGAGTGAAATGAAAGAATGAAAGAAACAATGGCCCTTTGTCCAATGACAAAAAAAAAGAATAAAACAGTAACATTTTTTTCGATGGCCAAAAATAAATTAGACAAAAATTTTTTATAAAATTAGTCCATTCGCAAACAGTTATAAAACTGTAATCTTCAATGCGAGCATTCTTTTTTAAGAGTAGAATTTAGAAATTCAAAATTATAGAAAGGCCTATTTCGATCACTATTTTTCAATTTTTAAAGGGAGAAGAGTCCTTTGGACTAGACCTAGTGGGTAGGATTAGATCCCCTCCTGCCCCAAGAGTAGGTGTAATAATAGTCATAAAACAGGAAAAAATCGTGACATTTTGAGACACTCCCCCAACCATGTGTAGTCTGCTGGTGTGAGCAAGGTTGATATAGGATATGGTGAACGGAGCCGTAAAAATCAAAGGCCTCATAAACTCGTTTTTTCACCAAATGTCAAGAGAGGCTGAGCAAAGTTAATAGCCGTGCAAAGAAGAAATTACAACAGCAAAACATCTTACTTTCAAACAGTTCGAGGTAAGGAACTGGAAGTAAGGAGCGACTCGGCTCAATAGTAACCGAAACTCTATAAATAAAATTTTGATAACGATAAAACGCTTACATCAAAGAATTGAAGTTGTATGCTGATTCCAAATATATAAAGTTCATTAAGTTTAATGTTACCCATCAAAATATACGAGCCTGAGAAAAACGCCTGATTTTCGAAAAAGGGAGGAAACACCCCTAATTTGATCATAGTCATTTGATCCAGCACAGTTGAAAGGTCCAATACGTAATTGTGCTTTTGAGGAGGACATGACCCCAATAGTCCTTAGGAGATGACGGTAAGGAAAGTTTTGCGGGGGGATTTTACAGTGGAAATTTTAAACGAGCGGCAATTTCCTAGCAGATGGTCAGAAATCAAAGTAAAAAACAAACTTTTTCAACTGAAAGTAAGGAGCAGCATTAAAACTTAAACCGAACAAAAATTATTCCGTGTACGAGGGGGGCTGCCCCTTCCTCAACCCTCACTTTTCACTAAAATTTGACTTTTGTCACAATTATTTATGGAAGACTAATCAAACAAAAGGCCCTTTGAATTTTAAAGGAAGTATTTTAATATAACTTTAAGACTTTAGAGAGAGAGGGGCAACCCCATCGTATACAGAATAATTTATGTTCATTTTAATGTTGCTCCTTACTTTCAGTTACAAAAGAAGCTTGTTTTATTTGATTGAGCCAAGGAATGATTTAATAATTTGTAGGAATTTTGGAGCTTCAAGGAAGCAGTGATATCCGTCCCCTTGGCAACGCTCTTTAATACTTCTAAGTGAATCATCAAAATGAACAGCTAGATTTAAGCCGGCAATAAGCAGACAACGAATGCCTTTGACAAAACAAGTTTTTACTGAGATTGAATGCAAAAAAGTTTTTTTCAACTGAAAGTAAGGAGCAACATTAATACTGAAAACGAGCAGAAATTTATTACGAATATGAGGAGTGTTACCCTTTTCCTTAATACCTCGCTCTATACACTAAAGTTTGACTTTTTGCTCCAATTATTTAAGAATGACACATGAAACACAAGGGCTGTTTAATTAGAATAATAAACTTTTTTATAAGTTCGAAATAAACTTTAGTGTAAAGACCGAGGCATTGAAGAACGGGGGAACCTCCCTCATATTCGTAATAATTTCTGTTCGTTTCAGTATTAATGTAAAAACTTTTTCAGTAAAAACTTTTTTTTCTATTTGATTTCTGATCTTTTTTTAAATAATCCCGGGAAATCAACCTCCCCCTCCACAGAAACTATCTTCCTCGCGAAATATTAATCCATGGAAAGGTTATCTTATGAACCCCCCCCCCGGCAGAAAATCCCCCTACTTTAGGAAAAATGGGGGTGGGGGGAATAGCTGCCCTTCAGCATTTTTGGTAACTTAAAAAGGGCACTAAAACTTTGTATATCCGATCAAATAAGCTCTCTACCGATTTTCTAGGATAACTGGCTTGATACGATTATCCCTGGGAAAAACGAACACACAAATATGATCTTGCTTCTTGCGGAAATGCAAAATTCCGCATTTTGGACATAGGAGCTTGAAACCTCTGTATCAATGTTGTCTGATATGTTGAATCTTCTCGGTCTTGTAACTTTGAAAGGTAACATTAAACTTGATGAATTTAATATATTTTGAATAATCATCAAAATATGATTCTTTTGATGTAGCCTACCCACTGTTACCAAGACTCTGTGTTTTAGAGTTTCGGTTACTATTGAGCCGCATCATGCCTTACTTACACTACATTACCAGGAACTGTTTGAAAAAAAAACGGTAATAGGCTACACATAGAATAAAGCTATAGTTACGATAGCAACAATTTAGTGCGTAGGGAAGGGGGCTTAAACATGTGCCAATTCCCCCCAAAATTGTGCATGTTTTCATATAATTTCCAGGTTTGTTTTTTTTTTTTTTGCTTTTTTGCCCGATTTGACCCCCCCCCCCCCCGTCTCTCAGAAATATATATTCATGCACACACGCCTGAATTGTCGGTTTTATACTTCCCAGTACTGTTCAAATGCCTGATAATTAAAATTTTATCAAACAGTTCATGGTAACGAACTGTAAGTAAGGAGCGACCCGGCTCAATAGTAATAGAAACTCTAAAAAAAGAAATTTTGATACCAATAGATACATCAAAACAATCAGATTCTTATGCTGCTTTCAAATATATAAGTTTCATCAAGTTTAGTCTTGCCTGTCAAAAGTTACGCGCCTGAGAAACTTTGCCTCATTTTCAAAAAAAGGGGGAAACAACCACAAAAGGTTATAGCAATTTAATGAAACTCACACCATCAGACTCAGCGTATCAGAGAACCCTACTGTAGAAGTTTAAAGCTCCTATCTGCAAAAATGTGGAATTCTGTATTTTTTGCCAGAAGAAAGATCACGGATGCGTGTTTGATTTTTTTTTCCAATGGGTGATCGTATCGATCCAGCAGTCCTAAAATATCGTGAAAGGGCTCATTCGAACGGAAATTAAAGGTTTTAGTGTCCTTTTTAAATGACCAATCAAATTGAAGGACAACCTGGCCCCCTCCCACGCTCATTTTTTACCGAAGTCACCCAATCAAAATTTTGAGATAGTCATTTTGTTCAGCATAGTCGAAAATCTAAGAAATATGTCTTTGAGGATGACTTATTCCCCCACAGTTCCTGGGGGAAGGGCTGCAAGTCATGGATTTTGCCCATTGTTTACATATAGTATTGGTTATTGGGAAGTCTACAGACGTTTTCAGGAGGGATTTTTTTCTGATGGAGAGGTCGGAGTAGGGAGTTACGGGGCAGGATCTTTCCATGGAGAATGTTTCCTTGGGGGAAAGGACTTTTCTATGAAGGGGGCGCTGGATTTCCCAGCATTATTTAAATAACGATCAGAAATTAAATAAAAAAACAAGTTTGTTTTCAACTGAAAGTAAGGAGCGACATTAAAACTTAAAACGAACAGAAATTATTACGTATATGAGGGGGCTCGCCCCCATGTCTATGCCTTGGTCTTTACGCTAAAGGTTTTTTAGTGATTTCAAAAGAGCTATCTATTCTAATTAACCGGCCTTTGTGATTCAGGGGTTTGTGATCTGAACAAAATTCGAACTTTAGCGTAAAGGGCGAGGTATTGACTAGGGGGCGAACTCCCTAATATACATAATAAAAACATACGAATATAGAAGTTCGATACGTAAATTACGTCGAAACAAAATTTTGAGAAAGCCATTTATCAAAAAAAAATAAAATTAATATGCAAATTTTGTTTTAATTATTCATGTACGGTGAGCCAAAATAAAAGCTGCATTAATTCAAAAACGTTCAGAAATTAAATTCAAAAACAAGTTTTTTTAACTGAAAGTAAGGAGCGACATTAAAACTTAAAACGAACAGAAATTATTCCGTATATGAAAGGGGCTGTCCCCTCCTCAACGCCTCGCTCTTTACGCTAAAGTTTGACTCTTGTCTCACAACTTTACTTTTTAAAACAATAAAAAAAATTTAGCGTAAAGAGCGAGGCGTTGAGGAGGGGACAGCCCCTTTCATATGCGGAATAATTTCTGTTCGTTTTAAGTTTTAATGTCGCTCCTTACTCTCAGTTAAAAAAAACTTGTTTTTTCTTATTTAATTTTCATACTAGATTTATAGTTAAGTTAAATTAACATATCCATTAAAATACCTTCTTCCCCAAAGCCCCATTCACAGTCACTGGACATTGTAAACAAAACCAAAAAGGGATTCTATGAACTAACATTTATTTCCAGAATGAAGTTGCCTTTGAATGAAGCATTGATTCCTTTTCTTAGAGGTGACTAATAATCCTTGGAAAATATTATGTCTTAGTAATTTAACAAGTCTCTGGGGTAAGATGTATTCTATAATGACGTAGATTCACCGAGGAATTGAAAAATTATTCATTTTTTGGAAAGCTAAGACCAATTTATCACAGAGTAAATTGGTTATTTTCAGTGTTTTTATGTTATAAGTGAGATCACCAAATTGATTAACTTTGTTTTTGGCATTTTTAAATATTAAAGTCAAAGAATTGAATACAGGCACGCGAAAAGGACGGGGGTTCAAGTCCGTACTCTAACTTACCCTCCGCCCCAGTTAAATACTAATATTATTAAGATTTCTTATATTTTTCTAATGGTTTCACTTATCTTTGTTATTTGCTTTAAGGTATGCCCCTCTCTAAAATGCTACCCCCATAACAAGTTCTTGCGCATGTGCCACACTGGGTTCGTAATATAATTAACTTTTAATGCCATTAAACAAAATTTTTAAACGTTAACATAGAATTATTTTTTTCTGGGGGGGGGGCACAATCTTGAAAAAAATTAAAATAGACAAATTATATGGGAAATACAAGAAGCCATAATAATTACAAAAGTAAATATATGATCATTCCAGGAGAAAGCAAGAGCCTCGCTGCTTTCCTCCCTCATTGGCCGATCTCGCAGCCATTTTTGTCCGATTTACCGAAGTCTTTATATAGACACAAATGAAGGCTTCTGCATTTTTGTCTAGCAACTAATTTGGTTGCGTCCATCAGATAAGCCACTAGAACCACGTCCAACTTTCTTCTTGGACTGCAACCATGAGAGGGCTAATCTGGTCAAGAGACGTACAAACCCCTGAACAAAACCGAAATCGGTCTTAAAAGTTAATTCAGGAGATACACCAGAATGTCAGTACATTGTGTTGTTTTTCCTCACGAATCATTTAACTACACTGCGCGTCCAAACCATCCCGGTAGGTTCCGAGTCTTTACTTTCCCGGTAAGCTTGAACTTTCTGGAAAATTTCTTGAGCCCTATTCTGGGAGTTTCGAGGCAAATTCTAGAATACTCTATTTTCCAACTACAATTAAATTCCTGGTGAGAGGTTTCGAAAGATTCCCTGGCAAAAATTCTGTAGATTTCCTTGTCCAATTGTTGGTACATTCCCCCAAACAAATCCTGGTTCATTCCTTAGCTACACCTCAGAGATTTACTTAGGTAAATTCTGACAGTTTCACATAACCACATTTGGATACACAGCCAGAGCTGAATTTCGATTCATTTCCTCTAAACTGCTTTAGTCAAACTTCAAGTGGATTCTAATAGGTTCCCCAAGTAAAGATACAGCAGAACCCCGAAAAATCATCATGGTAAGCGTACATTTACTATTTTTCAGGAATTTTTGCCATGACCATCCTGGAAGGAGGAGCAGCATCCTCTTCCCCCACTCCCGTCGGGGCGGCTTCTCTTCCCACAAACTGAATTTTACCTAAAGTAGCCCATCCTCCATTATCAAACTAACACAGATTCTGAAAAACGACTCAGGATCAAAATAATGCCCCGGAAAGATTTTCTTAAGACCTTTTATTCCTAGATAAAATGAAGTCAAAATTTCACTATTAAAATAGATCCTTTCCATAAAAGCAGAGAGCCGTGCATTCCTAGCTTTAAAGCTTATTTATAATTTAATGTATAATCAAAATCGAGATATGTATAAATAACTCGAGTTACTTTCTAGGAGATATGACCAATTCAGACGCTGAAAGCAGGAACAAACGCCGGGAGGAAGGGCCTTAGCATCTCAGAATGCTAAATTTTTCTTATGCTCTTCCCAAATATAATAACCACTTCAGAGGCTAATTTCACATAAAGCCCTTAATGGGGCCCCAAAAAGTAACGGATTACCTTGTCCATTGTAATTTAAACTAAGAATAAAATAGTCAACAACTCGCGATTCAATAATTAAATTCATTATTTTGAAGTAATATTTTCCAGAGACATTAATTTTAAACATAATACAATCTAATTCAATAAATATACAGCGAATGGAAAAGCTGAGCGAGAAATAACCGATCGCCTTCCTTCTATTAAAATGATGGGAAACAAGCTAAATTACGCACTGCTTCATTTTAGAAAATTATTAGGGGAGCTAGCTTGCAAGGTACGGGTTCGCAAAAATATAGGGGGTGGAGGGGGTATTTTTTAATTTTTTTAATGACGACAAAAACAATCATAGTATTGGGGGAGGAGGTGAATGTCTTTAATGAAATCCCAAATACTATGGTACTTATCTGTTATAGCGCCGACACTCAAGTTCTTCATCCATCGACTGACTGTGTAACCGGTTTCTTTCAGCTTAGTGATAGACAAACCAAAGGCAAGTTACAGAATAGACGGCAAATATATAATTTGGGATTTATATTTGCACATTAGGGGGGGGGGGGGGGGGGGTAAAATATCTGGGCAGTGTCAGATCATACAACAATTCTAACTTCATAATATGCAGAATATTTGTACCTAACACATTTGCATGCAGACCCGTTATACTTTACCCCCACTCCCCTAACGTGCAAATACATAACCCAAATTTGGATAAATTTTTCACCGTTCATATTATTGACTCATGAATAAAGTAAACATAGTAAAATAAAGTAGGCTACGGCTTGATTTGATACCTTTTCTAATGCTCTTTCCAAATATAATAATCATTTTTGCCGCAAATGAACTTTACCCTACCCCTATATATATACCAATTCAGGGTATATATTTACACATTAGGGGGGGGAGCGGGTAAATTTATTTCTGATGCAAATGAGATGTAAGTTTAAACTTAACCCCCATACCTCCTAATAAACCATTACTATATTTCAAAATGTAGAAATTATTCTGCCCCGAGTTGGCGCTCTTGACTAGCACAAAAAGGTATCTTGCTCCAAGATACCACAAAAGGTATCTTGCTCCAATTCTGATTCCACAGATACTTTTGTTTCCTGGCTATCTGAATATTCTGTTAATATAAAGGTTTACCGGATTTTCTAGGGTTTCCATCAAATAGTTCCATGTTTATAACTCTTGATCCAACTTTAGTTGGCTCTGTACTAAACACAGGTTACTAAAAAAAGACCTTACCATCCATCAGTCACTTGTCCCAATTCATCCACTTCCTGATGCTCAGCAACAGAATATCCGAAATAAGAATCAGCACTACCTTGTTTAACAATTGTTAGCCTCGGTTCCAAATTAAAAGCACAGATTAAAGTTAACAGATAACACAGATAGATCATGTACATTCTCAACATAAGTATGTTTATCGCATCTAGAATCCTTTCTCTTCAAATGCTGAGAAGCAACTAAATTTGTTTGTATAAAAACGATCTGAATGAAAAGAGGCGCGCTATGTAGCGCCTTGAGCAGTACTTAAATTAGTGAAATAATTAACTACTCGTAAGGCAATTAATAGCAGTGGAAAATTTGAAAAATAGTCTAAGCTAATGCATTAGGTTGCTGTTTCAGCAAAATCAATTTTGCAGAATGGTCATATCTGTAATTATTTCAGCATATGCGAAAATATGTTTAAACACCTTTCTTAAAATCGCTGGATTGCATTATCAATTTTGCAAACTCATGTTTCTTGAAACATAAGTTTAATTTGCTAAATAGCTACGTCAACTTTTATTTCAATTTAGATTAATTTTTAATGTAGTTAAGAAGCTCGTAGGTGTATGTACCAACTGTCATTCACCGTGGCGTCTATTGATGGAACTTCAGGAAGAGGGGTCGCAGAAACATATTTTTCAAAATTTATGGGGTGAGTTTGTTATTTTTAATGAAAATATCAGCAACAGTCAATTTTACCAAATATCAGCAACAGTCAGCATTACCCAAACAAAGTATCTCACGCCAATTCACGAAAATTTCGGGGCAGAGATTTCTTTAATGAAGATAAAAAAAAATGTTATTTCAAAATCTTGAGGGGGCAAATTTTTCGATTTACCCACAGAGAATATTAAGTCTATTTTTATAAGTCTATTGAGTCCATTTTTCGAAGTCTACGGAGGCAAATGCGTATTGCCTCCTCTCTCCCATTGTTAACCCTGCCTGTATGCTTATGGGATAATATGTTTTGTTGGGGCCCATGGTTCATATCCAATAGGCCATGAATTAAGGCGCTGTTGAATCTAAACACGAACAGAAATACAGATATAGAGCATGAATACCCGCAAGAGAGTATCAAAAGGCACTATTTCTCCTCCAAACCTGAAAAGAGCCAGAATGCAGATGAGGTACCCGATTAATATCCCGGACCTAAACAACTTATTGACAAAGAATCCTTCAAAGGGTGAAAAATCACTGTGATACAGCTACCGTCGTAAAATAACAAAACTAGTGACTTGATCAAATATCTAGGTTTCTTGTCAGTAGGCCCGATGGCTGAAGCGTTCAGAAATGAATCTATAAACAAAATTATAGGCGATGGCGTACCTTAAAATTAATCTGACAACTTCACCATCGCAAAGAAAAAAGACTCATTAGCAAATTGTCCCAAGGGACTAGCAATCATTGAGGGATGATCAATCAATCAATCAATCAATCAATTTATTCAATTAATAAACATAACAAAATACACTTCAATATAAACTTCAATATAAACTCCCCCGTAAGGCTCTATGGCCAGGAAAAAAACAGGGGAGAAACAAAAATGAAACAAATACAAGTATTTTCAATATAATGCATTGCATTTCAACCTTTCAAAGACTCAACACACAGACACACACAAAACAAAACAAAAAGAGAAAAAAAAACAATAATTAAAGACCCAAACAAAAAGCGATTTTATGAGACCCCCCCCCAAAAAAAAAAAAAAAAGGATGTAGGACACTCCAATAAAATAAACCAAATTCCAAATATATTGAAACCAAATATATTTGAAACCAAACCACAAAAAAAAAATATTATACAAACTCAAAACCCCTGACAACAAATGCTTCCAACCCAGGCTAGTGTCAACCCCCCCCCCCCAAATAATAAAAATAAAAATTAAAAAAAATATATTTAAACATGAAAAATCAAGACATTAAAAAATTTCTTAAGATTCTTTTGAAAGTTCCAAACGAGTGACATTCTTCAGCTGACTCAGGTAGGCTATTCCAAACGACATGACAAGCAGTTAATGGATTAAAGTCAGACCTCACCGATGGAGTAAATAGAATATTAATATTCCTTGAATTGCGAAGATGATGCGAAGACCTATCAGTGACAAAAGAAGGAGTAGTTTGAAGGGCTGCAGGAACATCACCATGAATTTGATGAAAAGTGGAAGACGCGCACGAAAGAGTGTAGAGAGACTGCAAATCAAGTAATAGGCTAGTTGGGTTAGATGTAGAACAATTTGTTTCCTGTATAAGCCTTCTTGCCTTATTTTATAACTTAGAAAGTGGTTTCAAAAAAGAAGAGAAAGTTGACATCCATATTGTAGGGCAATAAGAGACGTAGGACTGAACTAAGCAATAGAACAGAATTTTTAAAACTGATCCAGGAAAAATGTGTTTTAGCTTCCTCAAAATTCCAAGACTCCTTGAGATCTTCATATTATTTAGTCCAATATGATGCTTGAATGAAAGGTTTTCATCGAGAAGAATACCGAGAAATCGGACATATCGTTCCTTAGGTCTACTGAGAGAGCCCCTTGAAAGCTGGATTTTAGATAAGTCAGGGCACGCCAGAGAAATACGGGAAAAAATTTAAAAACTTGACTTAGCAACATTTAGGGCAAGGCAATTTGCATCAAACCAAAGAACGACTCCCTCAAAAAGGTCAACTAATTTGGGAAGCATCTCAGACTCAGTTCCAACTACAGTACCAATGGTACTGTCATCAGCGAAAGCAACGAGAGTGTCCACATCCTGCGAAAAACGATGGATTTTTTTTAGCATTGAAAGATTCAGGATGACATAGGCGACAGCAAACTGTAGGTTTTTGATTCATAACCGCAACTATAAGGTCATTAACATAAATCAAAAACAAAAACGGTCCAAGAACAGAACCTTGAGGAACACCAAACTCAACTTCAGACGAAAATAGAGAATATAGTGAATTCTCTGTAATACAACTGATACAACTGTTACAACTATAATACAACTGAGAATATATTGAACCCTCTAACTATATTCTAGGACCACTGGATCGATACTATCACCCCTGGAAAAAGAAAAAAAAAACATCCGTGAACTTTCTTCTGGCAGAAAATACAAAATTCCACATTTTTGCAGATAGGAACTTGAAACGGGAAGGCGTCATAACATCGAATCGTCAGGAGGACGAACGTTAGGAGCAGTTCCAAATCCGTCATAACATCGGCAAAAAAATCCGTCAGAACCAGTAACCGTCATAACATCTAAAATTTTAAAACTTTAGTTTTTTGGAGTTTAGGGGGAAAAGGTACCTAGGGTAGGTTACGTATTTAATATATGCTTTGCTTTACCCCCACCCCCCTGATGTCCTAAAATATAGCTGAAATTTGTTTCTAAACTATTATATACTTATTACTATTATATAAACTTATAAATTTTTTGTCGATATTATGACGGTTAGTGGTTCTGACCGTTATTCGAAATGGTAGCACCCCAATCCCCTCCCTTGGGTTTTGCAGGCAACCCGAAATAAATTGTTCGACATGTACCTGCTCTAAACTTTTAGTTTGGACACGCCTCTCAATCCTACTTTTAATGATGAAGTTTGCACCGCTACGCACTGGTCTGAACACTTGGGGATGGGGAAATTATAATATTTTTTAACAGGGAAATTTTCTCATCTTTAACAAGACACTTTCTTGGGCTCTAATCATTCAAAGTCTTTCCGGATCCTTGTAACAGCAAACTTCCAACTTGTGTTGGGGGGAGGGGATACATAAAAAGAATCAAATTCTTATGCTGATTTCAAATATATAAGTTTCATCAAGTTTAGTCTTACCCATCAGAAGTTACGCGCCTAAGGAAATTTGCCGTATTTTCAGCGCAAAATGTGACGGCAGAAAAAAATCCGCCAGAACCTTGAACCGTCATAACATCGAAAATTGAAAAAATTGGTTTTTTGGGGTTTAGGGGGGAAAACAGACCTAGGTTAGGTTAGCTTACGTATTTAATATATGCTATGCTTTACCCCCACCAGTGGCGGATCCTGGGGGGCGAGGGGGCACTCCCCCTAACTTAGTTTAAAGTAGCGTAATTTACTTAATTAACACAAGTTTGCGTTAATTAAACTTGCTCCAGACGCAAGTTTAATCGGATCAACCTATTTTACACCCCCCCCCTAAGAAATTCTGGATATGCCCCTGACCCGCACCCCCTGATGTACAAATATATAGCTGAAGTTTGTTTCTAAACTATTATATACTTATTACTATTATATAAACTTATACATTTCTTTAGATGTCATGGCGGTTCGTGCTTGTGACGGTTTGCCGAAATGGTAGCACCCCGCTTGAAACCACTACAGTAAGGTCTTCTGATATGCTAAATCTGATGGTGTGCTTTTTATTAAGATTCTATGACTTTCAGGGAGATCCCCCTTTTTCTGAAAATAAGACAAATATTATCAGGCTCGTAGCTGTTAATGGGTAAGACTAAACTTTGTGAAACTTATATATTTGAAATCAGCATAATAAGCCGATCCTTTTAATATATATATTAGTATCAAAATTGCGCTTTTCAGAGTTTCGGTTACTATTGAGCAGGGTCGCACCTTACTTACAGTTCGTTACCACGAACTGTTTGACAGATTCAGAGATATATTGAAACACAAGCTGCAACCTGTTACTATTCCAGTCTTGCACAGTGTTACTACTTTTTATTTTTGTTAGTGACCCGTTGATTTTTACAGAAAAAGAATCATTTATGTCCTATGGCATCCCCCCCCCAAAAAAAAAATGAAAATAAAATCTAAATTTTTCAGTTAAATTTTTTCTCAAGGCAAAAAAAAGGATATAACACATCTTTGAAAAATCAGGAAATTCTAAATTTCTGGACAACCAAATAAAATGAGAGCAGACGGATTGAACCGTTCGATGTTTGGCTTGAGGGAGATTGAAATAAATGAAGCAGAAAAAAAAAATCAAGATAAAATATGAACAAAATCGTAAATAAATTTACACTCTGGGCAGTTATATACGCAGTGTGGCAGTGTGGGGGCTTTGGAACCCAAGCCTCACAAAATCCTAAATTTTCCTGAATATCTGGGCATTTCTTATCTGAATTTAACGCAACTTTTACTTTTAATTACCCTCTCTCCCCCCGAAAAAAAATAAAAAATCAGCGTACTTGTTTGCTCTAGAGGGACAAGCCCATAAACATCCTTTTTTTTCCAGTATTCTTGATAAAATTCGTATCTTCATGTAATTTTTTAGCACCTCCCCCTAATTCAACCCCTTCTTAAAAAACTGTATGCTTACGTGCCTGTTCAACCAATAGTAATATTTAAACTGTATGTTCAACGCCGTGTAAAAACCACCTCTCTTCTGTGAAATTACTTGGGCAGACGAATTCATAATCCAAATACTTCATACCACCCGGAGTGCATATATGTGATTCAAGCTATGTAGGTGGGGTACTAACAAAAAACTACTTTTTCAAAAACACATTCTTCAACAACCTTCTATATTGTTTACGCCCTTTATTACAGAGATCTGTTTTAACCAGGCTATAATTCATTATTTGTAATAAGAAGTTAGAGGTGTTTTTCCCATATACGGGGTAGTGTAGCATCATCAAGTGTACCTGATTATTCTTGGGTATATATATATATATATATATATATATATATATATATATATATATATATATATATATATATTATATATATATATATATATATATATATATATATATATATATATAATATATATATATATATATATATATATATATATTTATTTATTTATATATATATATATAATATATATATATATATATATATATATATATATATATATATATATATATATATATATATATATATATATATATATATATATATATATATATATATATGTATGTATGTATGTATACATCAAAGAATTCGTGGTAACGGACTGTAAGTAAGGAGCGACCCGGCTCAATAGTAACCGAAACTCTAAAAAACGGAATTTTGACAACAATAGATATATCAAAATAATCGGCTTTATATGCTAATTTCAAATATATAATTTCATTAAGATTAGCCTTACCCATGAAAGGTTACGAGCCTCAGAAATTTTTCCCAATTTTCGAAAAAAAGGGGAAATAACCCCTAAAAGTCAAGCGATCTCAAAGCAAATCACAACATCAGACTCAGCGTATCAGGGAGCCCAACTGGATAGATTTCAGGCTCCTATCTTCAAAAGTGTGGAATTTTGTATTTTTTGCCAGAAGAAAGATCACGTATGCGTGTTTATTTTTTTTTTTTTCGTTTTTTTTTTTCTCCCAGGGGTGGTTGTATCAACCCGGTGGTCCTAGAATATCGGGAGAGGGCTCAGTAGAACAGGGAATTAAAAGTTCTAGCACCCTTTTTAAGTGACCAAAAAAATTAGAGGGTAGCTAGGCCCCCTCCCCGCCCCTTTTTTCCCAAAATCGTCTGACCAAATTTTGAGATAGCCATTTTGTTCATCATAGTTAAAAGACCCAATAACTATGCCTTTGGGCATAACATGAATCCCCCAAATCCCCCGGGAAAAGGTCTTTAAGTTATAAAAGTTGCCCATTTTTTGTGCATAGTATTTGTTATTGGGATGTAAGCATACATTTTCGGGTGGGAGGGGAACAAATTTTCTGCTGGGGATTTACACACGGGAAAATTTTCCATGGAGAGGGAAGTTTCCAGGGAGTGAACTTGTCAGGGGTAATTATACACTGGGGAAATTTGCCATAATTCTTATACAAAATTTTCTTTATGTCTTGCTTTCTCCTTTCTGTCTCAATTTTAAGCGCGTAGTGGTTAAGAGTAATGGTCCAGGGTAAATTTTCACCAGGATTGAACAGTCAAGAGGATGTTTCCGTGGGGAGGGGGTTTCTCCATGGATGTAGGGCCAATTTCCTGGCATTATTTAAAAAAACGATCAGAATTTAAATAAAAAAATAAGTTTTTTCAACTGAAAGTCAGGAGCAACATTAAAACTTAAAACGAACAGAACTTATAACGTATATGAAGGGGGTTGCCCCCTCCTCAACACCTTGCTCTTTACGCTAAAGTTTGAATTTTCTCCCAATTCTTGAATAATGACTATTGAAACACAAGGGCTGTTTAATTAGAACAATATAACGCTTTTTTAAAAGTACTAAAAAAAAAAATTAGCGTAGAGAGCGAGGTGTTGAGGAGAGAGCGACCCCCTTTATATACATAATAAAAAACTAGCCCTAGATTGTCATATATGGAATAATTTTGAGAAAACCATTCACCCAAAAAAGGTAAAAATTAATATACAAATTTCTTTTAATTATTCCTGCACGGTGAGCCAAATTCAAAATCTGCATTAATTCAAAAACGTTCAGAAATTAAATAAAAAAAAGTTTTCTTTTTAACTGAAAGTAAGGAGCGTCATTAAAACTCAA